>JACJUY010000843.1:114671-128838 GCA_014220935.1 Platorchestia sp. MABIK | reverse complement strand
GAAATGAACCGGCCAAACACGGAGGTGCTGGCAAACAGAGATTTTCTAAGCAGAAGTGGCAGTTCGGCGTGTGAGATGAGGAACAGAATTTATGTAATTTCATTGTTATGAAATTTTGTCACTTCTATTTCACAGTTTTTCATAATTTCATATGGTTTCGTGAGATGACATTGTTGTTCTGCCGTATTGTCGGTGAGTGGGGAACAGAATGTTTAATGATTTCGTTGTTCTGAAGTATAACATTTTAATTTTAGAATTTTTATAATTTCGTATCGGTTCCAGAGATGGTAATATTGTTTTGCCGTAATTTCGGTGAGTGATTTTGGTGAATCATTCGAAATGAATTGTGCTTTGAAGGGTTGCACCAGTCATACTTGAAAATATGGTGGCCATGATGAATTACCGAAGATTTAATTTGAAAAGCCTCGAAAAGTCGTAAATTTTAGGATTATATTCGGTGTTCGTGATGGGTAAACTCTTCTGATAAATAAAATAAATTGAAGCGAGAAATTTAGAAGTGTACTGCACATGTTCACACAAAGTTGACTAAAATTGCTTATTTTTGCCTTTGGTTTTGTGATCCTTTGATTTGACACCCAGAGGTTCCCATATATGTAGATAAAAGTTAGCGAAGTATTTAAAGCCATGTTAAAATTTTCGCAAAAAACTTTGTTTAACGATGATAAACATTGAAATTCGGTTCTGAGAAAGACTCAAGCAGGCCTAACGTGCGATTTTCACAAATGTTCTAAAAAAAATGTGAGTCGAAAATAATAACGTATAATTTTTACAAATATTCAAGAAAAACTGTGCGCAGAAAAATTTGGGAGTAATTGGTGAACAAACTCATTAGCAGATTTATATTTCTCCCACGATATGTGACGTGCAAGAATATAAAGTATCAAATCAACTCAGCATCATATCAATGAAATTGTGATATCAACTCAGCATCATATCAATGAGATTGCGATATCAACTCAGCATCATATCAATGAGATTGCGATTTCAACTCAGCATCATATCAATGAGATTGTAATGGAAAATTTCCTACTTTGCTGGAGTGTGTTATTCATTGAAACATGAATCATAAAAATAATCATCTCGATTGTATAGCTAATTTTCCGTAGAAGAGAATCATGATAGAAGGCAAACGTACTCAATAGCCAAAACATGGAAAAATGGCAGGTATTGAAGAAAACTTCACCGTAAGCAAAGTATTTATGCGTAAAAGAATATAACACAATTGTGAACATAAAAAGATGTAGAAAATTACAGTAAAATTATGTCGATTTTCAATAGATATTATTAGCAGCAGATATTTAATTATCAGTGTTCATCAAATAGCAATGATATCATTCATATTCTAGCGCCATTCACCGAACATTGGAGCAGCTATGAGTTGTAATCAGAAATGTGCATCTCAAAATCCTGAAGCTTTTCGGAACGTTGAATTTCCCATTGGAGTCAGCAGTTTAACAAACACACAATTAAGTTGTGTTGAAGCACAATGAAACATAAATAAACCGCACAGGTTATGACATAAATAAGAAAAGAATAAGAAGAGCAACAGAATATTTTTTTAAATTAGACTGCTCCGTTGCAAGGATGTCAACAACATCGTTGAATATAAATGTGTTTTAAGAGTCATGCTAAGTATTTTCACTTTGGTAGATTTCACTTCTGTTTTGTGGTATCGATCGTTTGCAGCTCAACGAATATAATTTCGAAGACGACACCTTGCAGTAAAGTTATTTTCAAGTANTGTGTAGAATTCATAAGGTAATGTTTTCGGTAAATCCCATGACGTTTGAATCACGTATTCCATTAAAATCTGAGACAAACAAACATTTCTGTTGTCCTTATTTTTTAATTGAAAACCGATTGGGGGTTTATTCTCCCATCAGTTCACAAGTAAAAAAATGAGGAACGTGCGTAAAGGGAGCGCGTAAATTCCACACCATGAAAGGAGTCACACACGCTCAATGTAGGACAAATATAATGAGCAGCACACACATGCAGAACGTAAGACAACAACATGAGCATCACGTAGAAACATCGTTAACACACAGAGTGCCAGCAACAGGAGTTCCCGAACAACACGACGGTAAGTAGCAGGGAGTGTTTGCAGTAGCGAGAAGGACATACTCAGGCCTGGCATTAGGCCGTGCTTCAATAAAGAGAGCTGGTACTTAACCTCTCCCAGGCCGAGGCCAAGGCAGACCATCCATCATCCGTCGTGGGGCAGGAGGGTGTACAGGGAGGAGAGTATCCCCTGAAATGAACCGGCTAAACACGGAGGTGTGGGCTAAAGGAGATTTTCTAAGTAGAAGTGGCAGTTCGGCGTGTAAGATGAGGAACAGAATTTACGTAATTTCATTGTTATGAAATTTCGTTACTTTTATTTAATAGTTTTTCATAATTTCATATTGTTTTTTCAGATAGAAATGTTGTTCTGCCGTAATGTTGGTGAGTGATTTTGGAGATTCATTCGAAATGAATTGAAGGGTTGCATCAGTCATAGTTGAAAATATGGTGGCCATGATGAATAATATTATTACCGAAGATTTAATTTGAAAAGCCTTGAAAAGTCGTAAATTGTAGGATAATATTCGGTGTTTGTGATGGGTAAACTCTTCTGATAAATAAAATTAATTGAAGCGAGAAATTTAGAAGTGTACTGCACATGTTCACACAAAGTTGACTAAAATTGCTTATTTTTGCCTTTGGTTTTGTGATCCTTAGACTTCACACCCAGAGGTTCCCATGTTCACGCAAATAAAAGTTAGCGAGGTATACAAAGTCAGGTTAAAATTTTCGCAAAAAACTTTGTTTATTTCACGATGATGAATTTTTAAATTCGGTTCCGAGAAAGACTCAAGCAGGCCTAACGTACGATTTTCACAAATGTTCTAAAAAAATGTGCGTCGGAAATAATAACGTATAATTTTCACAAATATTCAAGAAAAAATGTCCGTAGATAAGTTGAGGAGTAATTGGTGAACAAACTCATTAGCAGATTTAAATTTCTCGCCCGATATATGACGTGCGAGAATATAAAGTATCAAATCAACTCAGCATCCTATCAATGAGATTGCGATAGAAAATTTCCTCGTTTGCAATGGAGTGTGTTTTACATTGGAATATGGATCGTAAAAATAATCACCTCGATTGTGTAGCTGATTTTCAGAAAAATATATTCATTATCAGTATAGATACTCACTTCTATTTTGTAGTATCGATCGTTGGCAGATCAACGAATGTTATTTCGAAGAAAACAACCTTGCAGTAAAGTAATTTTCAAGTACATTACTGTTCCCGAGTGAAAATGTATTTAACTTTGCGCGTCCTATCGCGTTACTTTATTTGAAAGAATCTTCAGTATTAATTTTGACAATCCCCTATTCGTTAAAAGCATTTGATTACAATTTCGTCAGTTTAATTACTTCAGATGAAGGGAAGAATTTGTTATTGGGCTGCACAAAAAATATGGAAACAATCGAAGAATATCAAGGTTCGAGGCCCCAAAACATGGAAAGAAACAAATTCCTTAATAAAAAAAAGGGGAACGAACGAAAATTCCTTAATGGGAGGCCAAAAAAGTTAGAGACAAGAAATGTTTTGACAGACAAAGAAACGAATGAGGTCTGTGAATGCTTCTGTATCAACACCGAGTGATGGAAGTGGCTCCGAACTTGACTCAAATGGGCTACCACGGTAGGAGCCATCAACTAACACAAACACTGCTTAGGGTGATCTGTTATAGTGAAGCCTAAATGAGGAACACTGAAGAGGAATCGCCGGCACTTTCACCCTGTGCTTTTTTGAGCCGTCATCAGCATTCAGGCTTTTAGATTAACCAAGTTGTGCCACATCAATGATTTAAATTTTGAATGAACCAAGTCTAATAAATGAACTCTTATTGGCATTCCAGGTTGAAATATATGAAAAAGAAAGTTCAACGTAAAGTTTTCGAAGATTTTAAGATTCAAAAGGCGACGCTTAGGCTGAAGGGCTAGAAGTTACCGAAATTTTTGTTAGTCTGATGACTTGGATTATTAGGGTCAGTTTTCCAATATTTTTGTTGCATCCGTCCCTATCATACTTAATTCCCTGCCTAAGGCCTCTATTGTGAGCTTTGGAATAATTATTTTTATACATCAGTAAGCTTCAATAAGCGCATTTTGAGCTCTGATTCCACACATCTGGAATCTGAACGAGACTCTGTTGACTTTCGTTGTGTTGCAGCGCTTCATTCCGCAAAATCCAGAATAAAAATTAAAATGTAAAGAAAGACTATCATTCCATTACCTTCACGGCTGTCGAGAGTAATTTTAGGAATTCAAGCAATTTTCTGACTAATAAATAAATAAAATCCAGATGAACTAAGTTTTTCTGCGGGAACGATATTATTCTCGTACTGGCTAAATAACGCAAATAAATAACTGGCTAATAACGTAACTTTTAAAAGCGTCACCTGCGTGTGAAAGTCTCAGTGTTAAAAATATGGTAAATACGCTCGAATCATTTTTAATTTTGCAATTCCACTCAGAGTGACAGTCACATTGTAGTTAGAGTACAATAATTTATCGTACAGCAGGTTGAATCTTGAGAAAACAAACGCACTATTACAAACGAACAGAGATACCGATGTGGGCATTTAACAAAATATTTTTTCAAGAGAGTGTGAAGCATGTGTGGTTCCGCAAAAAAAATTTCTCTTCGTTGATTACTGGTTAATCTGGATCTCGTTTTTTTTTTGTTTCTTTTGACTGAGGAGCTCAATTGAAACATGAACACAGAAATCTTTTAGCTAGACATTTTAACATGTTGAGCCTGTTTATAATGTCATGGGAAAACAAAAGTTAGAAAGTTGAGCCTGATTTTTTCGTACATTTCCTTGGTGGTGTCTGGAACCCATAAATGAGTGTATCTGGATGCACTGTCATGGGGGATATAGAGTCCCAAGTTTCTAAGGAGCACCAATTTTGGTAGAATATCAACTACTGCACACAGCATGTTTTTCTGGGAAGAAAAATAAAATGACGCTGTCGTGATACTATAATAACAGGAACTAGTTTCAATGAAATTATAACAGCATTGCACGTTATTTCCTTGGGTGATCTTATTGTGCAGTTCCAATTTTTGAGTATTGAACTACAGTTCATGCGATTCACCAGCTGTTGAGTAATAAGCTACAGTAACTGTTATTGCAATTCGTCAGCTGCTTTCTTCCGAGTATAGCCACGGAAGGCAGTAGCAGTTCGCACCATGTAAAAACGCAGTGAAACTTTCCATTACGTTGTATTTCCGAAATGTATCTCAATCGATGACTCTTATATTAACTCCTAATAATTAAGTTACTTTAATTCCTAGTCTGAACTCCTACTATTAACTCCTCAAACCTGAAAATGATTCCAGTATTGATAACAACACTAAAGAATTTTACTTAATTTTCAAAATGAGCAGAAGAAATGAGACACCACACTCAGAGATTTTTTCAGTCTATCATCAATTCTTCAATTTCATTGTTTTAAATCCGCTATAATTCGACATGATTCCGGAAAAACCCATGATAGACGAAGAGCAAAAACCATTCCTCATTCTGCAATAAAACCATTTCGACTATGGTGTGTGTTTTATAACTTGTAATTGAACATCAGCACTTGGAATAAAAGACGGTCAATGCCTGAATTGGGCTTGCATTTATGATTTTTCAAATCGCAAATAAATTCAATCGGTTTTTCTATCCTAGGCATACCGTGATCCTTGCATTCACGTAAAATCGAATTTATGCAATCCAACATAATTTGTTTTGAATAAAAGTAACCCTGAACACAAGGATCGGCATTTTGTAAGTGGTTTTTCAACATCATTTCACAAACAGGAGTATATCAAAATAAATAACATACAAATTATCAAGTTTAATCTCTTACTTCAGGTTGAGATAGTGAACGAAATGTACTGAATGCACTGGAGATTTGAACAATATCCCCATAAATACTTCACATTACCAAGTTGAATCCCTTTCTTCAAGTCTAGTCAACGAAGTGCAGTGAATGCGAGACTACGGCCGATTTGGACGACATCCTCCATTCTATAAAGTGCGTCCCATGGCAGTGCCAGGGATCCAGAAGACCGAGGTCAACAACAATATAACTTCGGAGGCGATCGATCAGGCTCGATCTTTGGTCACTTGTAGACACTTCTTGTGTTTATGACCTGAGAGTCGCACTAATGACCTGGCCGAGCATTCTTCTTCCGTATCAATTGTCCTGTGCTCGATTGAACGATTTACAGATGAATAGAGTCGAGAGAAACTCTCCATCCAAAATGACCATTTCTTCACGAGACGTCCGTCGAGAAGGGAGAAAAATGATGCTAAGCGAATGGAAGTTCCGGAAGGAGTTTCATGAACTGTGTTTCGCAGTAAATTTTGTGTTGACTTATTTTGTTCATTGCCTTCATGGGAAACGATCGCAGAGCTGCAATTTTGTGTGACAAGTCAATTATTCAAACATGAGCCACAGATCGTCTGTTAGGAACGTTTCTTTTCTAAAATCGAAATTCAGCTACACATGAAGTTTGAAATTTAATTGCTCTATTTACAAAGACCCTTACTTTAAAATATTTTCCCATGAACTTGTGGCAAATTACTATCTACCTAATTCGAACCTAACCATGACAGTTCTTTCACTTTTATCTAAAAATAAATCTTTATCCAAGTATGAGTTAGGATTGCAGTTTCTCATATATATAGAAGGGGTCGCGAAACTCTCCATCCTTAGGACCATACTAATAACACGTGTAAGTCCCAGGAGCTAAAACTGTTTTAATTTTCCGGCCATTATTTGTCATTTCTAGAGTAGCCGCCGAGTACGCGACCTGAGCGAGCATACGCTTGCTAAATTCGTTAGTTCAATTATTATTGTGAATTGTTGCTGGCCGGATTGATCATACTGATTTGACCCGCGGGCAGTAATTTGGAGATCACTGCTATGTAATCAAGTTTTTTTATGTCCTATCCATCCTTGTCGATTTGTCTCTCTTGCTCGCTAAGCTCTTGTTCTTTTAGGCATAACAGCGCTTGTACATAACTCCTGAGACCCGACATCCTGTCGTCAGTGAGAGAACTTTGATCGCATGACGAGTACGTGTTCATGAGCTCATGTAATTTCCATGGTTCTTGTTATTCTTCCAAAAATGAAGAGCTTTCCAGGCATGTGTTCCAGTAGAATAAATCTTCAGAACAAGATGTGATTTAGACGCTTAATATGTCTTGTTTTTAGCCTTGCTAAAAACACTGGAGGAGTGATTTTACTGTTCCTTGATGCCTGAACAGGATATTTATTAGTCATTTATCGTGTTTGTTTTTAAATGAATCTCTGATGTGTGTATGGTAAAACGTAGACCAGAACCAATTCCAATTAAGTTTCTCAAATGAAGGTAAATTACTTATTAGACGGCAGTAGCAGTAATTTAACCCCCTGAAAATTTACCTATGCCTGACTTCGGTACAATAAAAGTAACGCGCTGGGTGATGTGCACCATATTTAAATGGAAACGTATATGTGCGAGACCAACACAATGTTTGGTTGTTTTTCTTTACACTTGATAAAATTATGCGTACGTTTGAATTCAAATTGAGGCTCTCAAAGTTGATTCGTCTCCGTGCAAAAACGATTGAAGTCCTTGTTCTTCTTCGCTGTAATGATGTTAAGTATTTTTTTGGGGATCATTAGAAGAACCGCTCTTCTTTTGCGTAGAAATTTCGTAAGTTATTAAGCTGAAGGATCGTTCCTTTCCACATCAAAGCGACTCAATTTTGAAGAAATGAATCAAAAACGAAAAACGTGTCAAGCTCTCAGCATTTGAAACCTGTTGTTAGAGGACGATTTACAGCCGTGTTTCTTGTTTAGATTTTTTGTGAAGCGAATTTTATTTTAGACTAATGCAAACATTCCCTGAAATAACGTGATCACACGCGTTAGCAAAAGCTGTTATCGTCAAAATTCTTTTAAAGATTATTTATTTTCGGGTCGATGAATTCTCAAACAAGATGCAACAGGTTTTATATCTTCACATAAAAAAATGCAAAGGCTCACACACATCACTTTATCGTGGCCGTTTCTGATCTTAAATCCCACAGCTCGTTTACTCATGTCGTTCTCTCAATAAGTGTCAGACTTTTTCCGACACGTTTGGAGGGACACACGTTTTCCGAACCTAAATCATTTATATTGCGTAAGTTTGATTCTTAAGCTCATTCCCTGGCCGTGCGTTCGGCTCGAATCAGGGAACAGAAAATGTTCGAAATGTCATGTATAAGATTTCGAAAATGAAGGCTGATCATCCAGTAAAAGGGGAACAATCCAGTAAGAGAAAGGCTGATCATCCACTAAAAGGGAAACAGTCTCCCCCTTCTTTAATTTGGATTTGTGTACAAGCACTC
The DNA here is from genome assembly GCA_014220935.1 of Platorchestia sp. MABIK. Classification (NCBI taxonomy): domain Eukaryota; kingdom Metazoa; phylum Arthropoda; class Malacostraca; order Amphipoda; family Talitridae; genus Platorchestia; species Platorchestia sp. MABIK. The sequence continues at coordinate 120,389 of JACJUY010000843.1, read as the reverse complement.
GACACTAATGATGTGACGGAATAGATGTCCCTTCGATTACACGATATATATCACCTCTAATTCCTAGTAAATTCTCTTTGTCCAAATTTGGGAGCCAGGAACCCAATGAGACGACAAAATTGTGCACAAAACGCCGAACGTCGCTCGAAAATTTCGACTAAATTGGATCATTTGAAATGACGGCGCGAAACCGAAAGCCAAAGATCACTTTTGTTTGGATTCGATCCTAAAATTTCAAGAAGAAATAAGGAAAATGAAAGTGGCATCTAAGCTATTTCTGAATTCTAAGTAATTAATTTTTTTACATTTTGCCTGAAAATAATCGATCATAATTTCTTGGGTGAAGAAGTAAGAAAATGTTTGCCTTACATTGTCTCACGTTGGGACCTAAAATTTTTATCGGGTGTCTATTTAACTCTTGTATTAAAATCACAATCATTCTTTACATTTTGTAATAATTCTTTCGCAAGCAAAAATTCGAAGAAACTTTTCCAGGGAACTGTTAGAACCCCGCAATTTTAAATGTATTTACATGTTTGACGATACTGGTGAACATTTCATCTCTTTCATAAATTTTCATTCACCAAATGTGAAGTAAAGAAAGCTAAGAGTAAAATTCCCATTGAAATGTCAGTTTTCCCATCAAATTTGAATTAGGAGTGAACATGACGGACTTTGGTGCTCTAAAATTTGACGAAATCAACACTATTGTGTTCCTGGAGAGGATCGATATTCTTGGAGAGGTTCTTTAATTCTGCTCTCATTTCGAGAACAATCACCTGCGCTCACCAGCGAGATGAAAAGCTCTCACGAAGCATTTGGAACCTTTAAAAAGACGGCCACCCTGAAACAAACATCATGCAGAGAACCTTCAAATACATTCTCGAGTGAACGTTTTTAGGGATAAAGATACAATTTCTTGATCATAGTTTTATTAAAACCCAGAAATATTCAAATGAACATAACAAAACACGTTCAAAATAAGTGATTCTTGAATGTCGCTTTCCCACTCCTGTTAGAATCAATTTTTCACATGGTAAAACGCTCCATACTCTCATTCTACACGCACAGCCTAGCGTTCGAAAACTGCTATTTAAATCCACTGCTAATGGACAAATCTTTCCATGAAATCTGCGAATTTTATTCGAGCATTGCACGGTTGCTGACGCTGACATTTCGAATGCAGGCGAACGAGCTGTGAATGCTTCAATCTAAGTCATGAATGATGCCCTGCGTGATGAATGGCCGTAATCGGGCTCGGACGTGGGGCCTAGAGCGATATTGGCTGGGCCCGATCGACTGGGCTCTTCCAGCGCAGAATTTTATCGCCATGCGGGTGTGATTGGCATGAATATTGTACCCAGCCCACACCGTCTAAGTGAATCTTGTTACCTCTGACACGAGACCAGGAGTGTCGTTGTAACTTGATGAGCGATTGAAGGAAGATGCCTCAAAATGGTAGCTGTTGAACTTGAATTTTGCTTACATTTTTGATTCAGCTGCGATGAAGAAATTTTTTTTCGATGCTCTAAGTATTTAGTGTAGGGCTAAATTTCAAGTCGTAATTAGCAGTATCAAGTCTTTATGGTGTCGTTCAGTTATGTTTTAAAATAAAAGAAGTTAATTTTTATGGATATCGTGTTATTTTACGTTGTATTAAAAAACGTAAATATGATGAAGGGCGAGAAATAATCATAATTAAAAGGGTTAATGCCCCAAACACATACATGGAAACACGAAAATATGAACACATCTTTTAACTTGCGATTACTCATACACTTTTTTGTTTGTTTCAGGTTTATCAAAGTTTTCTTTCGTGCCATTTAATTTTCTTAAATTTTATATTCATTTCTAAGATTTAACTAATTAGTCTTGTATCTATGCTAATAAACAAATTCATCAATGTAAAATGCAGTACCGAGTAGTGAAAGAGAGAGTACATTTTTTTGCGACACCGCGTAAATTACATTTTCTTAATGAGTTTCTGAGAATTATGTTTACTAGGAAAGAAAAGAAATGATTTCTTTGTTTTCTAGGTACTTTCGTGACAGTCAATTTATGTTAGTTATTAGAAAAAATTCTAGCTCTAAATAAACGTAAACAAAATAACAAAAATAATTTATAATATATTATAAAATGTTTTTCTAAATAATGCATAACAATTACAAAAATAAAAACGATTTTGAAATCAACCGAAAATTATTTATGAAATTAAGAATAAGAAACTTGGAGCTCAGTTATTTTGGCCTCACGACTTCAGATAACGCTGAGCCGTAAATTCTGTGACCAGATCGCTGAAAGAATAAAAATATTGTAGGCAGTGACACCAGACGTTTCTGATTGGACTTGAAGGGTGATTGCTATGGTAGGAATTACTCTGGTTATTGTTTACAAATATTTTGCTCCTCATCTCCTTGCATAATAGTTAAGTGAATGTTTTATTTTTATAGAATGGTGTTTTATGTTTTTCCGATTATACTCGTAATAGATCATGGATAAACGGACATCTATAAGTTACTTAGCTTGTTATAAGCCTGATGCAATTTTAACATGGATGGTCGGACTGCTAACTGCTGTTATGTTTGCCCAGTTTTTCATACTAGGACTTGAGCGAATGATCAAATGGATAATTTAACGCGACGTTAATTTTGAACAGCTTAAATTTTTCACACACACAGTTATAGCATTTTGAGTTCATAGAGCATCAATTAAATTTCTTTCTTTCTAATTCTTTTGGTGAGTTCATGCAGTGTCTGCGTTTAGCGATATATCGTAGAAAGATATTCATTTCAACATTTCAAACTAGAATAAAATCTCTGTAGTACTTTATTTACAAAGAAATTCAGTTAACTTTGTGCTCAAAATCAGGCAAATTCGACATTCTTCGGAAGTGAATTTCCAAGCAGCGTATTTTCAAGTCAAATGCCTCAGGCATTCATTTTAACAGCTTGGGTAATACTTCCGTTTCCATTTACGTCACTTCTAAGACACGTTTTAAAAATTTTGAATTCACAGCTTGAACACGCATTATTAATTAAATAAGATTCACACCAGCTTTCGGAAGCCAGTGAATGAATAAAGTGAACTCCCGGCCAACCGTGCCGTTCTCAAGCAGTTACGAGAAATTCGTTTCAGGCGAACAACGTTGTCAAGAGCCGCTGTTAAAATCCCTGAGAAAAGATTCCTGCTGAACTAAAAGCACGACCTTGTGAAGACCTCAAAGCTTGAAAAACATTCGTTGTAATTGGCAGGACGAACTCAGGCTATTTAGCAGTACCTCGCTGTAGCCGAAATTCTGAACTTAATTGACGTCAGTGAGTTTAAAACTTGCTGTTGAATTCAGGTTTTATCTTCTAAGGTTATATGTTCAAACGAAATCGAGTCATAGAGTTAATTATATGTATCTATTGGAAATCTTTTGCCCTTAATCCGTAGCTCGAGTAACTCACTAGTCTACAACCTTACAGAAACCTAGTAAGTTGTTGCCTTTCATGCATCATTTTGTATTTTAAATGATCGCTTCATACGCTAATGAACCCCAAAATATAGCGGTTATTAGTTAACGAAAATTAAACAAAAATAAAATGTAATACCAAATTTTGATAACGCGGAAATTCAGGGTACATCCGCTACATTCATTTTATAATTGATTGTATTTAAATTAAGAGTTTTCAAACGCAGTTAAATGAACTTTGACATCGCAGTCAAATTTTTCCACAGCATGAGACCAATTTAGTGATGTGCAACTTGATATTTCAATAGCATTTATAATTTAAAAAAAAAGTATTATTCTTTTAACAAAGCCCAATCTCAAGAACGAGTGTTGTTGTCTTCACGCGTTAGATATAATGAGAAGTATGAGTTATAAAGAAGTGTTGCATTAGAAAAAGAAACCCAAAGCTAAATAAACTGGTCTGAATTTTCTTGAAGTTGCGTAACAGATGCAAATTGAGTATTTTATTTCCTCGCCATCGCAATGAGAAATCATGGTTGAGCAGCAGCCGTACGCTGTGTCGGTCATTTCATTATACTCAATTATGTAAATGCAATTTCTTTAATTAATTCAAGAATGTCTTTGCAATTGTCAGCCACTCATTTGAAAAAGGGGACATAGAACATGTCAGGACAGGACAGAAAAGAAAAGAACAGAAAAAAGAGAACAGGAATGGGCTCTGTTGTCCTTTTCACAAAAACAGAGAGGTTATACTAACTGGATTGTTTGTATAATGACTCCTATGCAGCAGAAATATTGCGTTCCAAATGACACTGTGTATTTTATTACAACAGTCTTTTTCACACGTTTGTATAATATATGATAAAACCATGTACAGATTTTCATATGACGTTCGCTGATATAATTTTAATTCATTTAATGTTCCCTGTTGCTAAAGGGTACGAAGTTACAAACTCTTTTTCACCTGTATACATGAAGCAAATACACAAACATCAAAAGTATATGAAGCAAGTAAAATTTCCTTGCTAGCTAGCTCTTGTCGAGGGATTCATGCACAGCAAGTAAAACGCAGAAAATGTGTGTAATGCAAGTAAAATCTCTTTGCAAGCTAACTTTTGTCGAGCGTTTCATGTACAGCAAGTAAAACGCAGAAAATGTATGCGAAGCAAGTGAAATCTCCGTGCATAACTGAGGGGTAGAAATGACTTGAAATAAGATGTCGAAATTTTGAGCATGAATCTGATTGGCGGAACGACTGCAGAATTAGAGGCGGTCACATAAGCTGAACTTCCCTCATAAGCGCCGTACGAGTCCAGAATTTCTGCGATAAAAGCGACTTCATCGTGCCGCTCTGTCTTCGGTGGCTTAACTTTACCGGTAAAAGTAGCAAAGTTAATTTCCGGCTCAAACTTTTGCAGACGTATGAACTTGAAAGGATTCTGCATTCGTTCTTTAGAATTCTTTAATCCTGGCGTAAAGGAAATCTCTAATACCATTAAGAGTTTCTTGGCCAGCTTCTGAAGATCAGGCCCATGTTCATCCGGTCTCACAAGAAATTCTTTTGTTTTCTTTCGAAGAAGTTCATCCTTGGTGTACAGAGAAACGTCATTTTTCTTTGATCATCAAGAGGATCGTGCTTGGAATGGAAAAAACATTCGACTGCTGCAATATCATTGCAGTATTTTACACTTTCGACACAAGAGTTTCAGGGTATATTAGTTTTACAGGTGGAGAAAAGACTGATTTTAGAAGAACAATTCGGATGAGGAGCTGTGGCTACTTTACGTAAAGCATTTCAGACGAGGAGGAAAGGCTGACTTAAATAAAGCAATTTAGATGATGTGCATAGGCGGTTTTTATTAAAACAATTCTGAAACGAAACAAAGACTTTTGTTAGTAAAGCCATTAGTTGAAAAGATGCCTGCTCCTCAGTCGTGTTGATAATTGAGTGCACGAGGCAACCTATCTTGATCTGTTACCAGTTTTTCTATTTTCACTGTGTGTGACGAATTTGTTTGCTCATTTTCATTTACATTGAAATCATGGAAATCTTATAGTAAAGATTCGTCGCTCGTCGTTGCTAATTTTACGTCAAAGATTACAATTTCGGAGGTAGAATCCTTTGCTATTTTCAGAACAAGTAACGCGTTGGCTACGTATTTGGTACATACGTGTACCACTAGGTTGATTGCTCATTCACGTTCCAGTAGCAATGAATTGCATTTCAATTGTATCACTACCTTCATTTCAATTGGTGTAAGGTG
>JACJUY010000843.1:58139-114487 GCA_014220935.1 Platorchestia sp. MABIK | reverse complement strand
AACGTTCTGTAGCATTCTCTGCTCATTTTAGTTATTCAAAGGAAATAAAGTAGAGCGGAGTTAATGCATTTGAAAATGATGTTTGTTTCACCGGATGACGATGCGAGTTTTTTTCTGAATGCGTAAAAACATATTTTGGATACTTAGAAAAATATATATGTCCCACAAAATCACTGAGCAGTTCTTTGCAGATGAAACTTGTTGGAAATGGGTTTTCATTTTGCGGAAGTTACGAAATTAATGATAGTTTCTTGCCTCAAACGACACATTTAATATCATGCATTAAAATAAATGTCCAATACGATTTATCGCAAAACAACTTTTCTCTCAAACTTGTTCTTAATAAATATATTTGAGTTGATCAAGGACCAGATTTTAGCAATTTCGTGATGATGAAGATTCGTTCAAATGAATTTTTTTTAATAGAAATGGTATTTTGTGTAGAGCGGAGTTAATAGCGGAGCATTTTCATCTCAAAGTTACGATGCAAATCAGAAATTATAAATCTACAGTCACATGTTCGGAGCAAAAATTAGATATGTGTGAGTCTTCTTAATAAAGCCGTCAGAGGCTTAAAATATCCCTTATTAACTTTGGTTCCAACGATAATTTGTTCCACGCACTTCTGAGCAAGTTTTTGTAATGTGTGTCTTTAATCGAGCTCGATTTTATGAACACGATACTGTTCAAAAAATCGATCTTCATTGGCAATTTTCTAACCAAAGATCATCGTCGTGGCCGAAGTTCTAAAGGGCTCTAATCTAAGTTCTTTTCCAACTCACCGCAAGTGTATTTAACGCTGCCAAAAGACGATTTTTTTAAAACCAGGTAGTCTTCATATTAACGTGAAGCGAATTCTCATGAAAATGAGAAAGCCTCATGGAATGTGGAAAGGATATTAATTGAAGACCCCGATCTCAACGATATTGTATTGCAATTGACTAAACATTAACTACATATAAATTGACCTATAACATTCAGAAAATAAATTATTCGCCTCTGCTTCAAGACATTTTTTTTCATTTGGTTCCTCAAGGCTGAAATATCTTCCATAGAAAGTCTTTGAATCTAGAACAGTTTAATGAATTGCTGTCATCGTTCATGCTCTATGCTTCTTTTCTCCAACCGTCGTGGTATTCAAACAGAGATCATCAACAATGCTTTTTAATCGATGCCGTCATTACAATAACGACTCATTGATTCTACTACAAAAGACATTAATAGAAAATGAACATAAATAAGGTTCATCGATCTCAGCTTTTTCAATTATTGTATTCATATCACAAATGTTCCAGACAAGCGCCTGTTACGAAAGCAATATACTGTAAAATAAAAAGAAAGTCGTTCACGAAGTGTTAGAAAGAAATCTGCGGCACTAGAAATACTTTTTTTCGACGCAAGGCTGGCAGATTTTTTATTAGATTTCAGAATTCATAGCTTCACTGCCATAAATTTCCGGATGACAAATGATAGGTTGGTCATGTGTCACTCGCCAATGAACTTTGACAAATGCTACACCGGTTTGCCATCGACAAGCGCTCGCTGTCGTTCGTCAAACGTATCATCCACGGCCAAAGACTTCAGAGCTCGAATGGTGGGAGAAAATGATTTCTTTTGAATAGTTAATGTTGGAAAATTATTTCCCTGAACTACAAATAGTTCCTCTAAATAACCTCACTCAAACAACCAGTATCGATTTCCGGTGTTTTGAATTGAGATGTAAGGTTAAAATACAATTTTTTCTTATTTTCTGACCAGTATTTCTCCAGAATGTCAACTTCTTTTTTGCGTGCTGTAGATTTGCTTGAGGTTGGAATAACGGTTTCCAAGTAAATCCGTTTCCTTCTTTTTCTATGTAATGTTCAAGTTGATGCTAGAACTCTGAAAATTTGATGCATAGATTCCCGTATTTGAAATTCAAGCTTGTGAAAATATTCAAAACTGAAAATAATCAGTCAATGCGTGGCCAATTTTCAGATTACGCATATTGTCAAGTCGGTAAGTTTTTTACTCCATAAAAAGTCAGGGAACGTGATTCTGCAAAGAAAATATATAAATTCATGAATAGATCATCAGTTTCACAAAACATTCGTTATGTTTGCTATTATAAACCCATTTTCTGACATTTTTCTGTCGTGGGCTGGTGAAGATTTTTTCATACAAACGCAACGTAGCAACAAATGCGAGCGGGAGAGCCTTTGTGTACTCTGCTAGCAACAAGATTCTCTTCATCGTAATATTTTTTTGCAAAATTAAAGTGAATTCATGGTGAATTTGGAATTGAATTCAATGTTAATTCATAGAGAATTTCCGGGTGGCTCCATTGCATACCGGAACAAAAATTCAGCGTAAATTAAAAATTAAAAAGCACGTGAACTTGAAATGAGTTTTGGCGTACATGTTACTTCAATTCAACGTACGGTAAAAGTGAATCTGATATAAAAATGAACTCTAATTCAAAGTAAATTGATCTGAAACATCGACCTCAATTAAAAGTGAATTTCATTGAAATTTATTCGTAAATTCAACGAAAATATCATCGTGATAGTAAAAACACGAACGTTTCCGTTTACTGCGAACCCAAGCCAAAATCGCTCACCAATTTTTATGATTAACACTAATAATAACATCTACATAGACAGGAATCAGCTTTAGTGGCATCAACCCCTTATATTAAAATATTATAGCATTTATAAAACACAGACATGTTTTGAGGCTTTGAACTGTTCACTCTATAATAATACACAGTTGTTGCTTGGTTGGTTGGTGCGTGTGTCTGTGACGCTCATAAGGAAGCTCAATGACCGTATCTGTGATACGAGTTCCTGTAGTGCGCACGTACTACAATATTTTAATCAAAGGTGCTATTAGGATGGATATATCTGTTTGTCATCCACATCTGCAAGATTTATTCATGGAAAATAGCGAATTTCGTCATTTTTGACGGGTCGTGTACACTAGTTAAGTAATTTTGAGAAAGCTACCATAGACAGCTAATGTACAGAGGGGTCAGAGTTTAGCAATAATGGATGCTGAATTATTTCTAACCTTGAAATCACCCAGATTATTTTAAGGTTCTGAGGTACCCAAGCAAAATAATTTTTAACCAGCCGTAGTTATTTACTCATGGACGTGACTACAAAGGTTTCATAACGTTTGTAAATTTTGTATAGGATGTACGCAAGTTTTAGCAATCTCAAAATCTTCATAGGAAATAATTCTTGAAGTGTAAGAATAAAACAATTGGAAGAACATTTACGTCATGTTGAAACCAAACATGAGTCAATAATCGTCGTAATGTTTTCATAACAATAAACGAATGTTCTTAGATGTGGAAACTTACAGCAACCAGAAAATCAATTACAAATTCTGTTGAAAATTATGCGCATTCAGCCTAACAAAAGATTTCAAACAAACCAAAGGAAGGGAAATCCTCACCAGCAACCAAAACTATGGGCTTGTAGACCGTATATAGGATACAATTTGGCCATTGGAAAGCTACAAATTCCGAGCTTCAGCTATAACCATCGGCATCGAAGAGAAAATCGTCTGCCTTAGCTGAGAGCAATAAACCTTATTGAACGCAGAGGTCAGGCTTATTTATTAAGGCTCTTTTCTTGTGACCGGCAGCAACAATACGCAGGCTTACCTCTGAGGTTTTGCACACTCATTGGCCTGGATTATTTGGGAGAATACTGCAGTATTTTGTCAATACTTCCGTCGTTGTAAGTTCCTTACGTCATCAGTTGCATTGTGCCCAGCCAATATCGCAGGTCCCAGGTATGGTCTTCTGTTGCGATATGAAACTGGTCAGTTGCAGTCACTCTTTTGTATTGCCTAAGGATGTCTGCTATTGTGGTAATATATCTTAGCGGATGCCGATGCCTTTGAAAACATGGCGCTTATCAACTCTTCTCGTTCTCGGCTACACCAATACGAGGGCTTGTCCGATCTCATCCCTCCAATACTCATTGTATTTTTTGCCAATTTGTCAACATTGTAAACTTATTTAAGTGCACGGCAAGTAGGAATTTTCAAAAAGATATTTATCATCTACATAGAACAATTTTGAATTCCATGCATTGCAACATTCCAAAGAACAAACATCGACTTCAGGCTGAGGTATTTCAGATTTTTTTTCTAACTGTCTGAAAATATTACAGGAAACTGAAAATTTTTCGAATGGGCAAAAATTATTTTTTGAATTGTTTTACCCTGAAAAAGTTGTTTGTTCTTTGAAACCTTATTTTGTATGGCATTTAAATTTGCTTTAGTCAACCGATTGATGATTGCTTTTAGGAATTGCAACCCACAGCTAACTTGCACCAATAAAAGTTTTGATTTGAAGTTTCAACAGCGATATTTATTTTAGTGCACTACGCAAATAATACAGCTTAATGCGTCACGCATGACTTTCTTCAATTTTTGTATTCATCTGTCTGATTCCGAAAAGAGAAAGAACTTCATTCACTAGAGCACATGTGAAGATTCGGGCTTCAACATCATCTGTTTGGACATTTCCCGCATCACCACTTGAGACATCTTCAAAAATGTGAGTAGGAAAAAAAATGGAACACTGCGATTGCGGTTAAGTAGCTCGAATTTTCTTCATTCCATTGCTTTTTAGTTCGAAGCCGCGCATTATTCTTCCAAAATCAGATCGACGTAAGAGAAACTCTAGGTTGTAATTGAGCCCCCGGATTAAACATAGAAATATTTCCATGTGCGAGTTTTTACTTAATAAAGATCTGCCTGGGAGCGTGCTGGTATGTAGTGGAGTGTGAGCTCAAAATTATAAAAACTGGCGTGTTTTTTGTTCAATTTCATGTCAGAATGCGAGAATTTAGCGGAGCTGTAAATTTGTTTTGGTGACTAAATAATTTTTTTCATAAAAAAATGCGAATTCAAGTCCAGCATTTCGCATTGCTTATTTTTTAATTTTCTCAATATCCTCACATATATATATATATATATATATATATATATATATATATATATATATATATATATATATAAATATATATATATATATATATAAATATATATAGATATTCACTTACCAATTTATAGTCGTTTTACATCCTTTTTTAATTGGGCATGAAGCTCTGGACGGTGAGACAGACACATTTGTATCTTGTTCCAAATGTTGAAGTGTCTGGTCAAATTTTCGATTTCAGATAAATGCATTTCAATTTTCGTCGTTTGTAGAGTTTTGTAACATGAAAACAATTTTTTTCAAATACTGAAAAAATTAGGATGGACTGAAACATATAATCATCAGAAGAGAATAAGTTTTTTAGTTATATGTGATAAGGAAGTTACTCATATTTACCTTACGTGCAACACTATATGAATTTAAATGCTTAAACTTTTGAGAATGAAAAATTAAATCCAAAAGAGGAGCTCGTCGACAACACCTCCGAAAATCAACTGCGCAGAATCAAGTCTTCAAACATCAAATAGTGAAAAGTGTTCAATCAAAACTTGTTTTGCGTTGATAAGAAATCAGAATACAAAGCCTCGCTCACACCTTCAGTATTTTCTCGTGTAAATACCGGAGTTTGTCCGGGAGCGAACGGGGGTGAAGTAAATCTTATTTCCGCTCTCACGCGTGCAAAACTTCAACGGTCAATTGTGACTTCGTTTCGGGTCGAAGTTTTCGAAAAGGAATCTCAAAAGTGGAAGCTTTCTTCTCTCTTGAGGTGTCAGGGTCGGCAACGGCCCATTGTGACTCGCCCTGGCCGAAGCGCAAGGGCTGTGTCCTATAAATGGAGGTGCTTCGTAGCCTGGCGTAATCAAGTCCGTACATAACGGACCGTGGGTGACATCACAAACAAAAATCACAAACAAACACTGACGGTTTTGTTGGAGCGTCACTTCGGCCTGGATGGTGATGTTGAACCCTAAGCTGTGTTTTGATTTCCCACAGCCTTCGGTCTTTTATTCATCATCGACGGGGGAGGTAGCTAGATTACGAGTTTAATTACGAAAAGGAATATTCATTTCAAGGTTCTTATACCTAAGAACCTTAGCAGTTCCATAGACGACATATTTTTGCATCAAGGATGGTTTATGAATAGTTCCTTTCAAGCCGTACCTAAACTATTCGAATTAGTAAAGGTTGAATTTAAGGACATAGAAATGATTTTTTGAGCTTTGTACTTGGTGCTTAAGTGAATACAGAATGGGTAAGTTAGATACCCATATTTTTTCTGTAAAAAGTGTGGGAATATATGGAAATCAAAAAATAAGTCTTAATCTAAGTCATACATATTCGAAGAAAAATTGTTAGTAACCACTGGAAACAGAATAGATTTTAGACCCAATATGTTAATTGTCCAAATTGAAAAGCACTGGAATAATTAAACAATAAAAATTTTATGCTGCACTAAAATTACCAACGATACGATGTAATAAATGCTGCCACTAGAGCTCAAACTTTGAATGATTTACCCCCAATTTCGAATGAGAACACATCGGCAAAGCTAAATAGCTTTGGGGTTCTATCGTCCGTCTCTTAGAGTAAATTCCATTACGCCATTACGAGTTTCATTCTTACTCCAAACAATAACACTTCAAAAAAAAGAGGATAGGTAAATAATTTCACAAAAGACGGCATGTAGTCAAAAAATATTCTGATGCATCAACCTATTACATTCTTGTTCATACCAGTTCAATAAAAATGATTAAGTTTTAAGCATCCATAAGCATCCAACGGAAAATTTGTCGCTGATAATAATGTGTGTATAATTTTCAGGAGGATTTTTTTTCCCGAAAGAAATCAGTGTGAATGAATTTTTATTTAAATGTTAGAACTGAAATCGCCAAAAATATCATTCGAAGCCACCAAGTTAAGATGGCGGACCCAGTGTAAGTCAAGGTTTACATGTTTGCTATTTTGGGAATGCTACCTATCTTGGGAAGAGGTTACGTCGAACATGTGGTGCTTGAATGAACTACACAAGTGATCATTCATGCAGAGCAATATTGTGCGCCTGTGTAAGAAGATGGCAAGGCTCGTGTATTGTATGAGGGCTTCCACTCAGTCGGTTTCTTTGTAACGCTGTGGTGACAGCTGTAGTTTTCCCGCCTGTGTCGCCTGCGCTGCTTTGTGGGGCGAATTCCTACGCGAAATTCCATCTAGAGATGTCACCTAAGTTTCTCACGTGATCTGACATTGTTCGTGAGAATACAGCGTGAGTGAACATGTGATAGGAAGCGCAAACTTAACTTAGAATTTAAGATCTGTTACTTAAGAATTTTTGTTTGAATTCGTACTTCTCTAAGCTCAAGTGTAACACAGCTCACCGTAGCGTGAGTGAACATTAAATTTTGATTCAAGGCTCGAGCTAAACTTAGAACTTAGACTCTGTTACTCAAGAATTATAATTTGGATTTGTACTTCCCTGTGCTCAAGTGTAACACAGCTTATATTTTGGAAGCTTTACGGACAAAAACACCTGAGATTTTTCTGTCTTTTTTTTGAGTTTGTCATTCAATAAGAATGAATAGTGAAAAATTTTCCCAGAAGACAAAGACAGCGTGCAAGCAAAATTATAACTTGAAACTAAATCTAAAATTACGCACGTGTGGCGTTTTTCAGCGACGTCAGAATCAGTGAGTTACTTTCCAATCTATGAGAATAAAACATAAAACTTACATATTCTAAATAACCTGCATAAATAATTACTCTATTTGATATTACACAGAGCGTGCTAAGTATTATTTGGCATTCATCTTTACAAATGGAATGCTTCCTTGGAGACTAGACGTCGTCATTCGAATGTGTATTAAATGCTTAAATATGGGGTTTAAATATGGATATATACAAGTGGTTTGCTTTCTGCATATTCGAATTATAAATAAAAGGGCCAAGATACACGTCTAAAATCTCATTATTTATTTAGGAAAGTCATTGAATAAAAAATTTCTGAACGTTTCGACCTCCAGGGTCATTATCAACCTGAAAACAAGTAGAAAAAACTAGTCAAAACTCAAATTTAAACCAATCACGAAAGAAGAAAGCAAAAACAAACAAACAAAAAACAACATGAAAGGAACTAAATGAAAATGTTCAGTATTAAAATTACATTAGTAGTAGAGGAAAGGCAGATTGCATATCATTTAAATCAGGTTTTTCTTTCAAAATGTAGAGAGATTCTAAAATGCGGAGGTTTATTTGGTTTGATGCAGTGGAAGTTACTATAAAATCACCTAATCTAACAGGAATGTCGCACTTCTCTGCATGAGAGCGGACTGAGGAGTGGGAAGGTGTGGAAGGTAACTGATTAGTTCTGAAACTCCTGCCGGCATGCTCTGCAACACGAATACTAGGGGCTCGAGTGGTCGAGCCCACGTACTCAGACGCACACTGTGCGCAACTATATTTGTAAATCACGGATGAGAGCATACCTTTAGGAGTTTTATCTTTATAATTGAAAAATGATCCTATTTTATACGTATTGACTAATATTAATTTGAAATCAATCTGCTGAAAATGTTTTGACAGAAGAAGGACTAAGTCTTTTTTAAGTTTCTCCGATTGGTGACCGAAGAACGGTACCGAGAAAAAGAGTTCCTTTTTAGGAGCGGTAGGTAAAGATACATCGGTAAAAAATTTTTTGTTCAAAAGTTCTTAACACAAGAATCAACTAGTGCTGAAGAATCAAGAATCAAGAATCAACTAGTGCTTTTTCTCGTTTCCGTTCTTCGGTCACCAATCAGAGAAACTTGAAAAAGACTAAGTCCTTCTTCTGTCAAAACATTTTCAGCAGATTGATTTCAAATTAATATTAGTCAATACGTATAAAATAGGATCATTTTTTAATTATAAAGATAAAACTCCTAAAGGTATGCTCTCATCCGTGATTTACAAATATAGTTGTGCACAGTGTGCGTCTGAGTACGTGGGCTCGACCACTCGAGCCCCTAGTATTCGTGTTGCAGAGCATGCCGGCAGGAGTTTCAGAACTAATCAGTTACCTTCCACACCTTCCCACTCCTCAGTCCGCTCTCATGCAGAGAAGTGCGACATTCCTGTTAGATTAGGGGATTTTAGAGTAATTTCCACTGCATCAAACCAAATAAACCTCCGCATTTTAGAATCTCTCCACATTTTGAAAGAAAAACCTGATTTAAATGATATGCAATCTGCCTTTCCTCTACTACTAACGTAATTTTAATACTGAACATTTTAATTTAGTTCCTTTCATGTTGTTTTTGTTTGTTTGTTTTTGCTTTCTTCTTTCGTGATTGGTGTAAATTTGAGTTTTGACTAGTTTTTTCTACTTGTTTTCAGGTTGGTAATGACCCTCGAGGTCGAAACGTTCAAAAATTTTTTACTCAATGACTTTCCTAAATAAATAATGAGATTTAAGACGTGTATCTTGGCACTTTTATTTAAATTGGGGTTTAAATAGTTACAACAATTGATAAAGCTGTAAATTGGTGAAATTGATAAAACAAAATTGATAAATTTGACAAAATTGTAAATTGATAGAAATTGATAGAGTTGTACAACAGTTTTTCCTTTCTTGCAGAATGTTTGTCATATGTCAAACGTAAAAAAGGTAAGGCAAAATTTCTTATAACTCATTTTTCCATCCTCAACGCACATTTCTTTTTGGTCGTGAATTAAGTTAAGCCAAAAAGAATCTACTCTTTAGCTTGAGACGGTAGATAATTTGAAATCATAATAATACCGATATGGACGAAAAGGTAGAAACAATGTGCTACCAAGTATTTAATGTTAGACAGTTCTTTTGAGTAATATTAATGGGAAAAAGAACACGATTCTATCCCGATGATACTTTTAAGAATACGAGTAAGCTCATATTGTTCCCCATATGCAGCCAATCCAAACTGTCGCTAATGATATTGTGTCGATTAAATTTAGGAATAATCGGATATGTTCTTTTTTATTTGCGTATTACTAATTACGAGTTCTGCCAGTAGAACTTCACTATTTATTTTCTAACTCAGTGTTTTGTTTGCACCATTTTGATGTAATTTAAACTTGAAATGTTCGGCTTTTTTGGTTCATATTTTCAGATTATCAGTAATTTAGGTCGAATTCTAAAAGCTGTTCAGCGTTCTCAGACAGTATACGTTAACGTAATTTTACGTGCCACTTCAGTTTATTGAACTAAAATGTAATAAATAAACAATAAAAATACACAAATTGACCAAAGTTTCAATTAATTTGACTTTACTCGCTCAAGATATGTCAAAGTTCTGTGTTAGATTGCGCCAAGAAATTCAAGAGAGCTATTCAGCAAAGGAAGTAATTATTCTCGATACTCGTCACACTAAAATGGTACAACTCACATTAATTTTGCGGAGTGAAAGGCGATGTAAACGATAAATATCACGCGGTAAACCTAAATGGACACCTAAGAATTACGTTGATGATAGGATGCCTCAAATTCTAGTAGTCTATGAACTCGTTCGGGCCCACAAGTGACAATACTCAAATGTGTCCGTTGTACTAGACTTACCACGTTAAGTACGTCAGGTTCAACTGAAGTTCAATATTCAACTGAAATTAGAATTAATTTTAGAGATTGATTTTGAAAATAATTAACATTCAACAGATCGTGCCTTCATTTAGTTTCCATTTATTGTGTGTGAAAATTGAGTTCTTAACTTATGGTTGGTTAGCAGTATTGTGAGAATCCCCTCAGCGACCACCGGTGGTCACGTCCCACTCAAAGTGTTAATAAAAAATCTACTGATGTTTCGCCTCTGGTAAATAAATTGTTTAAATGTACGTAGTTTAACATTAAATCACAAGACACACTTCAATGGATCACGTCACCGGCCGAGCCTACCTCGCCGCCGCCCAAACTGCGCCCTGCGGTTTGCCGGCTTTCGGATTACTTGGAATTCTTGCCCAGATTAGCGACACTCTCGGTGAAGAAAGCTACATGCCCGGAGCTCTTAAATTGACGCCTAAGTACAATGGTGTTTTTCGAAATGCACTTTCGGAATTTTCACGCCTTGGGATTGGGATGTTGAACTGATTCGACATAGGCATCTTCATCATTATGCAGTCATAAAAGAAGGGTCCTGTGACTTGAAATTCATTGTGAAGAGAAAGCAGCGCTTGAAATTTAATTTCCCTGTATGACGAATCGAGTGGGGCGCCTCAGTCTCCAAGAGCTTTGGTGTTATTGAGCTGAATTCAAATATATCCAACGTCATTAGTCAAAATACTACTACGAATTTTATTACGGTGAAACCTTGAGCTATAATGAAAAATTTGATGCATGAAATTGACATGTAGGAAAAAATGTTCATATTATCTTTTCCTTTTATTTCAACGTGTGATAAGGCGAGGTCAAGTGAAATTAACATTTAAATTTTCCTTTCCAAAAATAAATTTCAAATTTTATGAGTTCTTGGAGCTAGTGAAGCCAACACGAGACTTATACGATAATTTTCCACGAATGATGTTTCTGATTAATAGATTCAATTGATTTTCGATTTCCAAATGAGGCCATGCGAAAGCGCAGCAAAGAAGCGACATTTCAGTTCCAAGAATAGATTTCATTATGCGTATTTTACCTCGCATTTTAATATCTTGATTTCCAGGAGAAGGGAAGAAATGACTTTTCAGAAGAAAGCTGAGGTATGTCGAGTTGGACACGTGAAATTGTAATGCCAACGTCAACAAAGATCCTTTAATAATTAGAAGCTCTTTCTCTCTGGCATTTAATTAACTCATCCTCGATAGTCTCTCGCCGTAGACGTTATCGGATTCAAATTTTCATTATGCTGAAATGAAGGTGACTTGTGCGCAAGGAATTATTTTCTAATTTTGGGAGAATTTGTAGTTATATCGCATCGTTAAAATTTCGCAACTGAGATTGGAAATTCCCGGTTAGGACTGGCAAGTGTTTATACGTAACAAGAAGAAGACTTTCCTTATCACATTGGAATACAAATTTTGTTGATGTAGAATTCATTTGCTCTCAACAAAATGAGATGCTTTATTAATGATCGTATCATTTATCATACTATTCGTTAAGTATAGGAATTCTTCGCACGACTTATGTTCTCGCTACAATAATTTTTGTAAAATTATGAATAGTTTGTGAACAGCTTCTGTGGCTCATGATAATTCAAAATTCAAAGGAACTTTCGAGATTGAAATTGTGAGACATAAAGTTGCGGTATGCAAGACCTCAAATTTCTCTCATGAGTTTCACCTCGAGCTTAAATGGTTATTTTTGCCACGAGGTTGTGAAATAGAGTCCCACGCGACACCGACTGGGATTTTTACATGATCAGCTGTGACTGCTGAAAGGAAACCCTACATCATAATAAAAAAACAAGGCTTTGATATTTAAAATGTGCCATCAAAGAATGTGTCATCGATTCTCGAACACCTGATCTATAAATTTCGCCATAACTCATATCCCAGATTGTCGAGGTTTCGTCACACTGCCCCCTACAATAAAAATTATTGCATTATTATTGAGCCAGCATAATATTGCTTGTCTAATTTGGAATGAAAATAGACTGTTAGAAAATTGGATTTTCTGTTCACAAAAAATTTGGTATGTTATTTTATATCGTGTCAGTCGAGCTCGTTGTACTGCTATACCTCTGCAATGTACATGAAATTACTTTTAATCATATTACATATTCAGTATTTCAAAACTAATTATTCCAAACTTTGAAATGATACTTAGCAAATTGTTCACTAAAGCCGTAGCTATCCTAAATAAACTGCTTTACAACATTCAGAAGCACTGCTATTTTCTACGCCATCTTCGCAGGTATATTTCAAATGTTTCTCTAAGACATCACACTACACACCCTCACAGAGAGCTGTGCGAAAATAAGAAATTCCTACAAATGCGAACGAGTGGACGAACTGTGTGTCAATTACATTGCTGCACACACAAGGCGTTCAGAATGGCGAGCGTTGATAAAAAGTTAACATACAGCTCACGGTTACTGTGCCTCCGCAAAGTCAAGGTGCAGCATACGGTTACTGTGTCTCCGTAAAGCAAGGTGCAGCTTACGGTTACTGTGTCTCCGTTAAGTCAAGGTGCAGCATACGGTTGCTGTGTCTCCGTAAAGTCAAGGGGCAGCATACGGTTGCTGTGTCTCCGTAAAGTCAAGGTGCAGCATACGGTTGCTGTGTCTTCGTAAAGTCAAGGTGCAGCATACGGTTGCTGTGCCTCCGTAAAGTCAAGGTGCAGCATACGGTTGTTGTGTCTCCGTAAAGTCAAGGTGCAGCATACGGTTGCTGTGCCATGAACAATGCGTGCAGGCTGCGAGTGCTCGCTGTGTCCCCAAACCGAGCTCGCCCGGGAGGTCATTAAAGCATAATTAGGCGCAAGGAGTCCCTAAGTCACTCCCCGGGATGCCCTAGAAGTTTGTTAGCAAAGTTGCTCCAGATTTGTGACCGCAACTGATGAATCGGCGACCAAAAATGATGGTCTTGCAAACACAAGACTGAGGGAAGAGACTCACGCTATTCAGCAATAGAGACTTGGCTGGCCAGCGAAAAACCTGGAGTTTTCTGGGGGAAAAAGGTGAGTTTCTTGGTCCTTGTTTTAGGGTAGAGGTTAATTTCCACGATGACAATGCGTTTTTGCGCTAATAAGTTGTTGGTAAGGAGCATATTTACTCAAAGAATGATTGGGAAGAATTTCTTTTACGTTATTTCATTAGTTTTCATGATGGATGACATTTCTGCACACTTCAATAGTTCAATCAATGACTAAAAGTAAAACTTAAATTAAACTATTTATTTAAAAAACTGCGTTCCCCTTATTTTAGAAGTATTACAGTTAAGAATAAGAGTCTGGAGTCATGTATTATTGATAGGAATAGAAGTCAGAAGTTCGATAATATTGTCACGAATATGAATCGCTTTCTTATTCGAGCAGAAGCGATAAAGTAACTTCCCCTTTTTAATTTTCGCTTGTTGATGAAAAGCTAATATTTGGATCACCTAAAACTGGATTTTAGATCCTTGAACCCAAAGAAAACCCACGATACCACTGTGAGACTAGCAGTTGGAACCTCACCGATTTAAAATGATAAATTTTTGATAAGTGTTAATTTGATTCACCTAGCATGCCCAACAAATTTCATCGTCAGTCGCTTTAAAACAGAAAAATGCATCATGCGCTTGCAAGCGGCAAATTATCGTTGCTTCCTGTCTCTAGATAGTAATGTTCTTTATGCTTCATGCAGATGCAGCGAAAAATTTCAAGAATATCCCTGTAATCTACTGAAAGCAACAATCACTTGTACACAAGTAGAAAAGGGACGTTGTTTACTTTTCAGAGGCAAGAATGACGGCGCTTGAACCTGACAAGAGAGGTGCTTTACTCACGTTCCTGCTCGAAAGCATGATGCTAACGTAAACATTTGTAATATTTGTACTCCAAAGGAATTCAGACATTCAGCGAACTTCGAGGGTCAAAACTTGAGGTAGAATTCGTTATAAATAGCACGCTATAATGCGTAGTGTTTAACGCATGGTTTGGTAAACCTGTGAGTAGCAGAATTGGGAAATCGACTAGACTACTCGAATACATTTTCATCCTTACTAAGAAACATTTAAATTTAATTTTACGGTAACATTTCACTTCGTATGATAGCAGTTATATTATTAAAAGGTCGCGAAACGGATGAAATGTAATTCATTTATACAACAGGTTCGTGAATGAGTAATATTTATCAATTTTACACATATGGCCCAACATGCGGGGAACGTGTTAAAGTTTGTTCTCCGAGGGTATTTAGTGAACAGTGAACGGATTTCTACTTAAATTCATTAACAAAATCTGTGATCGGAGATGCTGAAATTATTACTCTTAATGTAATCAGGTTTCATGAATTCAATAGAAAGGAGATAATTGCAGTCAAATATGGCTGCAATAACTTAATTCCTAATTAACGGAAATGATTCACATTGGGACTTGGATCAACATCCATGATCTTGCAGTGGAAAATCAAAAACAAACTACATTCATTATTATAAAATCTAAAACTCACTTATATCCACTTAAACGTGAAAAAACTCCCTAATCTAAAATATTCATCCTGATACATCTAATACAGCGCGTCAGAGATTGATTTCACACATGATCCAGTGACTTCACTGAAATCAAAACCTCACTGAAATCACAGTTTGTTTTGACCAAAGAAGCGGAAGGACAACAGCGGGAGCTTCCTGAGTTTTGGAGATGTGTAACTGACGCTGTGACGCTTTAATGAGGCCACTTGAAGACGCTGCGACTTCCCTGCCCATTATGCTTCATTAGCTGAGTAAACACATCACCTCTGACACAGATCCTCTTCCGGCCGAGGCAGGTAGGCCTGCTTCTCGGGTGCGCGTGTGGGGCAATTAGAATACGCGTAACATGTGAGTTCCGAATGGATATAACGAAACCCAATTTCTCTTTAAAGATTGTGTGAGATGTAGGGATGTGGATCAGAGGGTTGTGTGAAGTGAAACATATAAACATCTAGCCTATTTTTGTTTCTTTCTGGAAGCCTTCAAAGAAAAAAATCGAATGTTACTTTGTAGTAGAAAATAACAGCTGTTTCTCAAGCCTGAACAATGTCGAACGTGTACTGTGTTCATCGAACTATTTTTTGACGTAATTTTCACGTAGCTCATTCTTTCAATTTTAATGAGGGGAGTAAATCACGTCAGCTGAAAACTAAAAGTTCATTATATGAATATCAAATACTTTGGGGTGTTTGAGATCAATAAATTGATCTTATTGATCATATAACATTGGTTATTACATAACTTATGCCCCGAGTATGACAAGGTATAATAATATTATTGTGAAGAGACTCTATTCATGATATTTCAAGAGGCCAATCCTACAAAAAAGAAATCAGTATTATTACAGAAATTTTGTGGATAGGGTTTGCAATGCTACATTATTGTGAAAAAAGGTCTTGCGTGAAATGCTTTGCAATTGAACGTACAAAGCTTCCAATTCTGAATCGAGGCATTGCTGCACGTTTCAAAAATCAGACATGTTTTTCAGAGAACTTCGGTTGCGAAGACGCTGTTTTTGAGTTGCGGAAGATTTTCTCCAGCCTTCAATCCCACGCACTGCATTGTTGTGAGGCGGTAAGAAGGGAGGCCAGTAAATATGCAGAATGAACTGAGGGCGCCACGCTTTTATGCAGAATGATATTCTGGAGATGTTTTTCAGCGCGCACCAGCGTAATGACCAGGATTTTGCGTGGTGGATGTCAACACGTGTATGTGTGTGAAAAGAATGACAGTCTCCTGAATTTCTCCTGATGCATAAATAGACGATGCCCACTTCCGCGATCAGTTTCATCTCATCAATGAACAACATTTTAAGTGAATTAAATAAAGAAAATACGAATATTCATGTCCTAAGCGACAAGTAATCGAGTCATAGCACTTGGAAAAATGGGTTCGAAGGTCAGTCAGGGCTTTTGGAGAACGGTTTTCATGCGTAGAATGATCAGGAACCAACTGTATTGAATTAAAAATGAGTTGCATACAGCCAGTTAACAAACATTAAGTGACCAACTGCCAAGTGACCATAAAAACCGTTGCCAACACCCAATTGCACAAATAAATATCACAGAAAATACTTTGCCTTCTGTCAATAGACAAAAAAGTTGTCAACAGCCAATTAACAAAAATAAGTTGTCCATTGCCAATTTACAAAAAAATGTTGCCCACAGCTAGCCAATTGACGAATAAATGTGGCATACAGCCAATTGACAGAAAATATGTTAACTCAGTCTTTCATCGTTAATAGCGTTTCATCATCAGTGCACGGAAGGCATCCATGTGTAACATGAATAGGGAGCTCTGTGAATCTAAGTCATTGCACAATGCCAGAAAACGGGCTCCGTTTGCATAGGATATTTTTAAAAAAGCCATATAACGGCTAAAATAATTGTGCAACAATGTTTTAGTCGTATTTTTAGTGGGCAGACAAAATTTAGGCGAAGGACTTTACCGATGGAGCTAAAGTTGGGTGAGAATTGAAAAGTTTCGTCTTTTTATTTTTTGGAGTGACCTTGACATATGCGGTCATTGGCGAGAATAATTTGTGCTGAACTGTTTGAGTTTCTCTGGAGGTGAGATGCTGCATAACTACGTAGTTGAGTTTTTGAAAACCCCTCTGCAGTGAAATTAGAAATTAGAGGACAAAATAAGACCAGACCTTTGAAACAAATTAAAAAATTCGTGCGGTTGTGCGTTTTAGATGCGCTTGACGAAAATGAAGTTTGGAAAATTTGACTGCACCCAAAACTAATTCTTCTGAAAAAATTTACGGTGAATAATTAATTAATACAGCAGCTGAAAAATGCATAAGTTCGAGGCCAGCAACGATTCATGGCAGATAGAGGCGGCAGCTATTTTTCTTTTTAGATTTTCTCATATTGAGGTCTTATGCATAGATGACATGAGCGAGAGGACTGAGATTTTTTCCTATGATTGTATTTTCAATAACTCTTATCTTTTCTCATCATATCGATTCTTTTCCTGTGAGTGTATTTTTATAACTTTCGTGTCTGTTTATTATACGAAGAAAAATAAGTGACAGGCTGCTTAAACTAATTTTCAGCAAGGCACTGTTTACTTCTGATTTACTTTTTAAACCAAGTGGAAAAAAGAAAACGGAGAATAAAAATAAAATATTGAAAACAAACGTTACTCGTAAAGACTCATGAAAGGTAAAAATTATGGGAATTAAAGGTGGAGAAAAATTATTCGACAAAATCGTTCGCTGAGAAATGTCCGTAGGTTTTTGTTAGTGAATTTGTGCAATGAGTATAACGAGAATTATCTGCTTTGTTTATCAGTGATTATTTTTCCGAACAATTTAATAATTGAAACTCTTTTCCAGGATCTGTCACGTAGATAGGGTTAAGTTAATAATTTTCCTTAAATACAGCATCTATAAGTGTTAGTCAACACAAAAGGCAACGTCACTTTTCACGATCGAAAGGGTAAGATTAATCAACGAACCAAATTTGAGTGTATGCCATAAATCTGCAAAAATTAAGAGGATGTCAAGGAGGAATAGCGTGAAAAAATTCAAATACCCGACATTGCGGGAGCAAAATTGAATTCCCGAGCGCTTTGCAAAATATGCGGCAGCGATGGATGAACTTGCATGTCTTCAGTGAGCAGATTTAGCCTGGCCACATTGAGAAGGGCAGCGCCGCACCTCCATCAATAGGTCCTTCATCCATCACTTCGAAGGCATCAATCCATTTTCCGGACAGGTTTTCTGGGCAGCGCTTCTAGTCAAGAAATATCTTCATTTTTTCTCACAGGCTACCGAAGAAACATCGAAATGAAGCAAGCTTAATGCACTGGAAACGCAAGCATTAGCAAGAACCGGAAACGTGTCGCACGTTGTAAATTGACGCCTTCATGGCTGAGTTTTACATTCGTGAGTTGTGCACTCGTTCACTCATTCATACCCAGCTTTCATGATGATTTCCGAACACTTCTTACCGATCTCAAATACACCTGTTACATGTGGTAAATTCAGCACAAAAAGAGATTTATTCCTCTTCAAAGCGCGAGTCATTGCGTTCAGGGCCAATCCCTGGAGCTTTTTCAGACTCTATGGTTCATGTTTTTAATGAAAGTATTTTTCATGGTAGGCACCTCAGGCTTGAGAATATTTTCCTTCATGAGTCACTAAAATCATTCAGACGTTGAAAAATTATTTACCAAGGAAACGACCAACCTGTTCTTTGAACTTTTAACGCATGTTCTGAACTGGCTATAACTCTACACAGGGTCTTCCATTGAGTAACTTGTTATGCTACGTGAAAAATAGAAAAAGTCTTTTCATGAGCTTCTTCATGGCATTGAGTAAATTATTATGTTACATAAAAAATAAGAAGCTCTTTTCACGAGCTACTTTATAGCATTGAGTAACTTGTCACGCTACGTGGAAAACAAGAAGTTCTATTCACGAGACACAAATCGAAAGGTATTGATTGACTACCCCAGCCAAAAATCGATGAATTAATAAGTGTAAAGTTTGTTCAGTGCGTGCAGCTGTGAGTAGATCACTTGAGCGCGTTACGCGGAACTGCGCGTTTGGGTCGTCCTGTTATTGCAGCTGTTCCAGGCTGCGTTGTTGCGCATTCTCCCGGCCAGGCTTCTCTTTGCAGCACCCTGTAGGTTCTAAACGCATGTTGTTGAACGTTTGCTGATGGTTCACCAAAGTTAAATTCGCAAACTAATAGCGATGAATGCCGGAGAACAACTTTTCAGAATGAAAGGATGGAATGGAAGCTTTTAACATAAAGCAGCTCCTCTTTTCACTACCCAGTAGGTTTTCAACTCATGTTATTCAACACCTGTTGCTTGCTTACGTAATAATAATGAAATACGCAGACAACAAATGACGACTGCTGGAGAACAAAGGCGGGGAGCGAAAGAAAGTGTTGCACATCGCAGCTGCTCTTTTCACTAGCTTGAAGGTATTAAACTCATGTTATTCAACAACAGTTACCGTGGATAGCTTGCGCATTCACTGCGAGCAAGCAACAAATTTAACAACGGAGAACTACCCTACAGAAATTGAGAACCGTATGAAAGGTGAAAAGTGACCTCAAACTAGTTTAAAGTCAGTATCTCTCACAAAAAATGTTCGCAGTGTTAATGATTTCGAACATGACTTGAACGTCGTTATAAAACCAACAAGCGTTTAGCAAGGTGGGTTCGAATTTCGAATAAACTCTCATTTCATTGCAATTATTTTCCTGAATATGTCACTTTATTTGCTTAATAATTATGTTTCGAGTAAATGAGTTTAACGTTTTCTTAGAATTAGATATCAGCTGGGAATGTAGCGTATAATTGTGCCCTTTTTGATTGTTCATTAGCTGAGCATCCTGAGTGAAGGCTGATTATTTCTAGCATCATGCTTCTTGAATGATACAAGCCCTTGAGCAAAAACTATTCATAGTACACAGATGCATCATTCAATAGACACTCTTTTCATAGCACCGAATAACTGCGAACACATCCTGCCAGTCACAGCATTCACGTTTAATTCATAAGGGCAAAATAATCTGTCCAAACTTTGATGCAAAGGCACCGGATAATCTCGAGCGTAATCTGCTTACGCAATAATCAGATTAGCTAGGCGTCAGTACGAAAGATTTCTAAAGTCCCGACGTTGGTCATATCAAAGCAGGTCTCAGGAGGTCGTGCTCTAAACTTTAGGGTTTATTTTCACTTTTAATGCACATGCACAGAGCTTAAAAACCCAATTAATATTCAAGAAACGGGCCCTAGTGTTTCTATGTGAATGTCATTCGAATAAGCTTTGGAAATTCTTGCTTTTGTAATCGGTTTTAATATGATCACGTCAAACGGGGGAAAGAATTAAGTGACTGTTAATTTTCTCAGCAAATAAAGAGCTCGTAAATTTCTCGAGTGTTCATGTTATTTCAATGGGTTTTAGTTGGCTTTGTGTTTGGAGAAAAGTTATAAATCCCTCATGCGAGAGCAGGATTCGATCCCATGCCAGTATTGCTTGGGATCAATTCGCTGTAACTTTTCTAGCTGTTGAAGGAGAGTCCTTTGTATTAAAATCTCTTGAGTTTAGTTTCATTGCAAAAAAACACGGATTATTCACTCATTTACTTTTTTGTTTTGAGACGAAATCAGGGATTTGAACTCAGACCGCTGCACGAAAAAACTTTATAAAATAATTTTCCTATCTCCAGCAGAATTATCGTCAGAGCTTGAGAGCGAATTGGTAATGTATTAATCAATTTAAAATCAGGCTCATAATTCCTGGAGTTCTTCAATTGAAAGTTTTATTGGTTGTTTGCACAAGTTCCTGGTGGTGACGTCAGAAAAAAATAAATGCTGGAAAGAGTGAGCCAGTGAAAATGGGAATGAGGTAGGGGGTGAGTTTGGAAGTAAATTTTAGATTTCATATATTTCAAACGAAAAAATTCCAGAGCAATGGTCACTTTTCGTTTTATAGTTTCATCGGTAAATATACATATTTACATCATTGTCACTTTTTCGATGTCGTTGTTACCTTTAAAATTCGCCCCTTGTCAGCGAACAAGCTTACGTTTATTGTCATTGTAACTGTTTTTCGACATCGTCGTCTCTTTTAACTTTGTAACTTGTCAGCGAACAACAATCCTTCGCATAGTGTCATAGGAAAGTTTTCGGTTGGCGTTGAAGCCACTTTTGCACTGCGTAAGAAATGAGGGTCTAAGGTAAATAGCTAAATCTCAGTGCTTCCTAACAGGTAGCCAGTTGGCCATAATCTTGTCTCTGACTTGTTAAACTCTATAGATATCTTGTGTCAACATGGCTAACGGGTTCCTATTTATGTTTCACTTAATTATGCAGAGACACTTTTGAATTTCTTCAGACGTAAAAAAGCTTTACGTGATAGAGCTCAAATTGTCAAAAATATATTCGCTTCATCACCTTTTATACACTCCGATCACAAAAATCGGATCACAGCTCGTTTTTCCTACGTGGTGCAAACTGGTGGCGGAACAGTCATAATTACGCTCTCGTTTGGTGGGCAAGAGACACTATCCTGATAAAACTCCGCCAAAAAAATTCAGAAATACTGACTCTGATGAGCATGAGGGAGCAGACGATATTCAATAAAGTTCATGATCTGTTGGGGTAACAATGATCAACTCTCACCTGAATCAACTCTCACCTGTATCTACAGTGGATCCTCATTCTCATATAACCAATAATCAGTAGATATAAATCATTCATGGATTTTCATTCTTATTTCGGATCATCACTATTGTTGCAATCAAATCAATCTATCATTATGTCGAAAAGTGCACATTTCACGTCACTGACAATGGCAGCGTTTACGGTGATATGGGTTTGAAAGAACGAACGAATAAGTAAATCGATGTTCACGAATTTAGAAAATATTTTGACTCTACGTTATCGGTGCCTAATTTTGACTCTAGGTCGCCGGTTTGAACTAATAGATGAGTATGAAAATAGTCATTAATGTTCAATGTCAATGCCTAGTCAATTTAAAAAGTAACTGACAAGATCATCACCGAATTATCAGTCATATTTTAAGACCTATGAAAACATTGCATACATGGCATGAATAAATCTAGCAACATGGGGTAAATCTAAAAATATCAGGTAAAAGTATGGCTTAATTAAGTGACTCAATTTAGATATGAATAGCGCGCAACTTTGTAACTTCACATGTTAAATGTGATTTCCAATCACTTTTAAGGTTTTGGACGCAATTACGAACAACAAATTCACTTTTCCTCTATACATCTTCTTTAAAGGTATACCGTATGCTATGAATACATTTTTCCGACACCATTACGCAAGTCATCAATGACAAGAACCATTTATCGAGAAATATTTTATGCCTTTTTTCATTCATATACCGTGTACCCTTTATAGTGTAATACTTGGTGCCACGACCAATGAATTCACAAAGAAAATATTTTATCTGTGATGGCAAAATTCATGTCACTGTTTGAATCGGAGATCGCACCTGTTATTTTTGTTTCGAACCACTACGTGCCATATTTTGAAGCACTCTGTTCGCAGGTATAGAAAAGTTGCATATTTGTTTTGTAAAATGATTGTATTAATCACGCCATACAATCACTTTTCAACCATAATTCATATTCTCCTAGCTATATTTTAAATTTCATTCTTCAACCGGTATCGTGCTCAGGGAGTCCACAGAAAATATTTAAAACTCATAATACGCAGCGTTCAGGTGATTGGAAAGTCAGACCCAATTTGTCGGGAGCTGTCCGATCTTCGAGGCTATGAATATATAATTAACACCAATCGAGGAAAGACGTGCTTCTTGGGTAAATAATAGAACGCATCTACTCGCCTCAACCAGTACCTTCCTGAAATATTTGCCATCTGTTATCGTTTTTCAACAGATTATCAATCAATACCCTCCTTAAATTTGCATTCAGTCCCTCACAAAAATTTTCCACTTGTCATAATTTTTTAGTAGACTATCATGCTAAATTGTTTTATTAATGATGAATAGTATTTTTCTGTGTACAACATTTTGATGTGGATCTAATAGCTATTTTTCGTTGCTCTACAATAATTGTTCGCCTTCACCCTCTCCTACGTAACAAAAAATTGAGCAGCGTGTCGTTTGCCAAGAGTTTTGATTAGAATATTTAGCTTGAAATCTTACCGATCTTTCTTTTTTTGCTGAATTCTTGCAGAATACGTCAGAGTTTTTGAATACCCACCGTCAGATAACCATGAATTTACCCAAAGTAAGAAAAATCATTGTGCAGAAAAACGCTCCTTAATTGAGCCTCTCTCGCCGTCAAAACTGACACTACCAAATGGCGATTACGTCCGGGGCCTTTGTGGGAGATGACAAGTTGTCAGAAGAGTTCGGTCTATAGGAGAGGAAGAGCGAGTTTAGTTCTTCTACGCGATTATTCTCCTCTAGCGACGGCTATTGAACTCTGAGTTGTCTGAATAGTGAGTTGTATTTTTTGTGCGACACGCTTCAGTTATCTTTGTACATTTATTTAATTGCAGGCTAAAATTTTAGACGGTTTCGGTGTTTGGCTTCTTGCCTTCGTATCCGGCATTTCTCCTGCGTAAGTTGACAGGCTCAGCAGTCACTAAAGCTTCATCCGCGGCAGCTGTCACACAAAGAGCCATGGTTATCACCTCTTATGCATGACAGCCCCTGATCCGAGGTTTTGTATCATTCTAGCGTTGGCAAGTCAAATCTGACTTGCAGGCAAAACGAACACAATACAACATTACAATTCTAACAAAAACAAGTTCGCAGCACAATGAAATAATATTTCTGAT
This sequence comes from Platorchestia sp. MABIK, assembly GCA_014220935.1. Taxonomy (NCBI): domain Eukaryota; kingdom Metazoa; phylum Arthropoda; class Malacostraca; order Amphipoda; family Talitridae; genus Platorchestia; species Platorchestia sp. MABIK. The sequence continues at coordinate 90,636 of JACJUY010000843.1, read as the reverse complement.
ACTACTTTTCTCACGAAAAAAAATTACGTTTCAGCTCGGTTGAGATCTCTCATTGTTATGATGAATTTAAAATTTTTAGGTTAAATTTTCGATTTACATAATTCTCGAAAATATGCAATTGTTAGTCGCTCAAAATATTTTCCTGTAAATCATCATGCTAAAGAATGGTGTTTGTTCATCAAAGAAATGAGTGAATGTTTAGTCGTGATGCCATTTATGCAAGTTTTGTTCGTTACTGGGGCGAATAAAACGCAATTTATTTCTTGATTTACTTAATTTTCCGATGTTCACGGTGCTTAAGAGGGTAATTCTTGATGATGTACTGTTACTCAGAAAAAGTCATTATTCAAAGGAAAGTGTTAATCTTCCGAAAACGCTTATAAAAGCATTGAAATATAATAAGCCCGAGACTGCCGGGACTCCATGAGCATACTTAGCGTCCTCGAATTGGATTTACCAAGTTACTACAGACTGTTATTATACCAGTTAATTAGAAACAACTGTAACCTATGAGTAATAGTTTAACGGTAGGGATCGATGATATGTGCACTCCTAAAAGAATTATTAGCCATCTTATAATTCGTACTTTCTAATACCTGAGATTCCGGAGATGTAGTTCGGAGCACGGCTCCATGCCACGATGAGTCGCCGCCCCATACATTTCTCATACATGTCTAATAGCGTACATACACAAAATTAAATCTCACAGAATCACAAAATTTATTGAGTTACCATCGAAAATGTAATTAGGAAAGTTATGGTTAAAGTTGCAATAATAAGAAGTAAGCTTCAAGCTGAAATCAATAAGCTTCGTCAATTCGAGTCAGAAAACCGAGGAGCAAAAAATGAAGAACTTTCAAAACAAACAGAAAAAATTGCTCTGTAAACGTAGAGCAGAAATTATGAAGTATAGTAACAAATTAAGAAACATTCTATTACTACTGTTTCAACACTAATTTCGAATTTTTCTGTATCTCACCGAAGCTAAGATTTCAGTAGAAAAATGCTAATCTGTCTCAAAATGCTCCATGACCTACATATTCTAGCAGAGACGTAAAATCCTTTTCAAATCTGAGTTCAAAAATTATCACCGCCGCCAGCAAATTGGTCAACTTTTAAATTTCATCACAATTTTTGCTTGTGTGATTTGATTCACAACGGGTTGAAAATGTGGCAGAAAAATGTGCGAAATGTGAGAAGAAAAGGAACTCCAATCCTTCATTTTTGCCACCCGTCAAACGTTAATAACTTGAAGTAAGTTTTATATTCATGTACGCATGTAATAACTGGAATACAAGTGTTTGATGCGAGAAAACTTCATTGACCGACTTCGAAGAGGAAATGATCCGTTTCCCTTGAGGTTCCATAAAGATGAGGAGCTGTCCTAGATATGTAAATTTGAAAGATTTTGAAGTTTCTGAAATGAAGTTTATTTCCACCAGACGTATCTTCTTCCTCACTCGGGGGAATTTTGAAGTATTCCGTACATGATTTTTGACAGTTTGTTCATGAATTTTACCTGATTTGATCGCTGTAAAATTTTGCAGACGCTGGCATCGTACTGTAGGCAAAATTTGATGCAGAAAATGAAGGTCGAACTGGAACACGCGATCGGCGTTGGTGCAAAAAACACAAATTGCTTCTTGGTGGAATGTAACAGAAGAACTGAAATGAAATCGTTAAACCAGGTTGCAATAGATACACATTATTCGTTAGAAGAAAACTTTTATAAATTGAGAGGGATTATAAGTTAAAAAGCATAGCTACTCCAGGGGGGAAAATGGATATTTTAATTTGGGGTTTTGAATCTTCATTTCCTAAGCAAATTTGTACAAGGGTTCTTCGGCAACAGAAGGAGAACATTCACAGTAGCTTACCCTGCTGCTTTGAAATGGGGAACCATGCAGGATTTTATAGCGCTCTTGAATGTACAACCTGTTTTATGAGAGATTTTTCCCGTAAATAAGCGAATTTTTATCATCACTGGCCGAAGCATCTAACTTTACAAGTGAATTTGGTATCAAGCAACAGTTGTAAAATATAAACTTTTAGAGAAGTTTCACATACAAATCAATTACTCACTTTTCGCTCCTCGTTTTTCGCAAGACGCAGCAAAACAAAATCGTAACAGCCCAAACATGTAATTGTGGCAGCCTAAGCTTGTAATTGCCACAGCCCAAGCTTGTAATTGTAAGCTTCCGGCTAAATTTGCGTCAGCCAACGTCAGGGACGAATGTGTATTGTATTTCCAATTCTTTTGTGGTACAAACTCATTTCAACTACACTCAAAGATTTGTTTTACAATAATATGCAAACAGGTTATGTGCGAAATGAATGTAAATGAGAGATACGAAATTAGTTTACGAACGTCTTCATTATTTTCAATACCAATTACTCTGCTTAACCTGAATAGTTCTGATGGCGCACGTACTTCAATATTCAGGGTTAATTCCTATTCTACATCTAGACTTTTTCCCTATCATCATGGATATACTATGCTATTTGAGCTAAATGAACATGAAATTCGTCCCGAGCGTTGGGTATTTTTTACGAAACGAAACATTTTCTCACGTGGATTATCACTTTGTTGTCTTTCCCTCTCTAAAATGCAAGTTTCATGCCAAATTTCAGAGTGCAAAAACTCAAGTGACGAACAGTGACAGTCGCTTCAAAGTGACAGTTGCATCAAAGCCATGAATCACACTTTCCACCGCAGGCGCGAAAATAAACCCTTTTATTTTCCGCTGTTTGTTCACAACTGTTCGTTAAAAAAGAGGGCCCCCATGAAGGCCTGTGGAAGCGCCGTGTTCACGCTCACCAATAGCCTGCTTAATGACCTTCAACGCTACTAATTAGATCGCCAGTACGAATTGCGCAGCCTAGGTACATGTGCTTCATACGACTCAATTACGCTTGTGAAAACATCCTCCCTTTCAAGGTCCCGCCTACTTTATGAAAGAACGATTCATTTGTGAACGCTCACAGTGTGGCTGGTATTCAGGGCTAACTTCATCGTGCTCTTATTCAAGGTAATTGTCGCTTTAGTGGACGTGTTTATTCTGGGAGTTATCACCTAACGCTACGTGATATTCTATTATAGGCACTAGAAATTTAGGTTAGGGGTTCATTCAAAGTAAATAATACCATCGACTACACGGTTATTTAAGGGATTATCCCCTTTGGTAACTCATTTATTGACAATTATCCTGTTTAAAGGTATCATTAAATTCGACTACGTGTTTTCGAAGGGATAATCACTCACTCATCCGAGTAATTCTAAGGTTAGACCAGGCGTTGGTTCAAGGTCATTAAAATTTTTAATATTGTGTTTCTTCTAGAAATTTTTCATGAGGCTACGCGTTTATTCAAGGTAATTACCACTTTGGTTGAGGCCTCTGTTCTAATAAATTATCTTAGCATGTTAGGAGATTATTGAAGGTAATTATAGCGTAATAATCAAAATTTCATTGAATTAGATCGTGTCCTTGAATTGTGTTTTGATTGGGACAATGGGAACGAGTTTGAATTCAAGTTTCAGTACGTTGTCGTTTTCTATGATGTGACAAAAAAGTTCCCGACGCTCAACAAAGCAAGAACCAATTCTTAGAAAATTTCTCAGAGCTTACTGAACCTAAAGGCATAACAATAGCGAGTTTGATTTCAACGGCATATTATGACTGTTTGAAAGTCCGTTAAGTGTTTTTTCCATTGGAATAAAACAATTCGCAACAGACAGTCTCAAGTCGGAAACGAAAAAAGGAAACTGAATTTAAACTCAAACTTGCAAGGCTCTACAGCAGGGGTTCCTAATCTTTTTTCACCCCTAAATAAATTTCATTCAAACCTCGCACCTCCTGAAATATGAATGCCAACGTACAACCGATCTCCTATTATTTATTAGTTCTTTTCTGGCATCCCTGGTATATCGTTACAGAGGGTACGAGCACCCTAGGCTGGGAACCCCTGCACTACTGCAAGAAGTGCAAGGCTCTGCAGCATCACCTCAGTGATAAATTATTTGAGAACTTTTTGAAAAAAATGAGCGTATCTGACAGCCAACGATGTGTGAACATATTTCATTGCCAGTCAGAGTAAATTTCAGATTTGAGCTCGACGATTTATACTCACAAGTTCTCAAGGAAACTGAAGTAAGAAGAAAATAAGTGTGCGAAGTAACTTCATTTAAAGCATTGTCATCACTTTGATTTAAACGGCAAATTTATTTATTCCTGCTTTTTTAGAGTATAAGAGAGGAGGTACACGACTTTTTGAAAGATAATGAGACAATTTTACTTCAGTTTCGTGAATAACATTGAACAGTTTGAGAACATTACATTTAAAAGACTTCCACTGAATGAACCATTTCAAAGCATACTTTCCTCAATGAATTCAGCGGCTGTGGGACTATTTGAAACAGAATAGCTATTTTCGCTCATAAAAAATTTCTAATTTTTATCCAAATTTATCAGATAGTTGACTTGAATCATGCCTCGAAATTGTTTTTAGGAAAATCCATTGAAGAGAACTTCGTGAAACCAAACCGCCAAGGAAAAGATCTGCGAGTACAGCAACATTTTGACCCATTCCCTCACCTCCATGAATGCATTGTAACTTTTGTATGTGTACAATTTTCTAAATGAACAATAAACTCAAATCAAGTTAACGAAGCTCTCAGTAAAAGCAGATCACACCTAAATTGAGTACTCAACATGGCATCCCAAACACTTCGATTAAACCTGCACAATTATCAATGTTCCTCTCACATTTAGATCAAATTTCTCTACCTAACATCTCTCCCATAAGCCACAATACTATTTGCTTTCAAGGTAGCTTTCAATATTCGTAGGTACATAATTTCCCATTCAATAGGCTTCCTATGAACGTCGATAATTTTGGATTCAATATTGCATCATATAAGCGTCGACAAAATTTTTTCATTTAATATGGCCAACAAACGTCGATAATTAATCTGCATTCAGCGAAGCTTCCGATAAACGTCAGCACTTTCGCATTCAATATTAGTTTCCATAGACGTCGATAATCTCTCTATTCAGTGCGAGTATTCCAGAGATCGATCGAATCTTTGCAATGACTACGACTCTGGAATGAACGTCGATCGAACCTTTGCATTCAATGCGGCTCCCCATAAAAGCTGAACATCGCTCAATTATTCATGTTAATGGTTATCGTTTGTTTTCCGATCTCGGTCGTGCAACTATCAACGGACTGAACGAGAATGTCTCTTCTGCTCGGGGTGCTTCGGTGCTCAATTCTCTTATTTTTTCAACGAGTAGAATTTTTTAATCAAAGAGAGTGGCGGTGAGGAGAACAGAGCTCTGTGCAGAGGCAGAAGAATCAGCAGAGTATCGGGGTATAGAACAGCGCTTCCGATGAAGTCAAATGAGGAAGACGGTGTTTACAGACTCAAGTCTCAGTTGAACTTCCACGTTTCAATCGAACGTAGGAAAAACTTTTGGAAAGCTTGATCGCATTGAAATGAGCTGCACGGAAAACGCGCGGATCTCTTCTTCGAACTCACTTAAGGACCGTGGCTCTCGCACGAAGAAACGGAATGATCCACTTACTCGTCAGAAAGATTCCAGCGCTGTTAGAGCAACCTTTTTTTCTCTGCTGAAACTTCTGAAGACAATTTTTGATTACTACTGTACATCAACGAAAAATGTCATCACGTAATCGAACGAAACAAATGAAATGCGAAAAAATTCCGGAAGCATAATTCGGAGTCCAAGAATGTTTGCTCAAAATGAAAGTTGCGCGATTTTAGGAAGAATTTTTTTTAAATTTTTTGATTTGCTTTCAGGGTAAAATGAACTCGATGGATGACTATCTGTATTACTGAGCAATGCTTCAGGAAAACGAAATTATTTTAAGTAAATTTTTCCACTCATTTCTACATGGATTGACTCAGGCCATGTTAAAAATTAGGCCTCCGACGCATACTTCTGTCTGTATCCTTTACATCAATCGATCAGTTTTTGAATCGTTTCGGTAGCCATGGAGAATTCAATTATAATATCCTTAGATCAGTGCACGTGTTTCACGTATTAGAATATTTAGGGACGCATGTTACCATACTCGAATCATCATAAGTGTTTAATATCATCTGAAGGAAATGCGTTGAAATCAAAATTCAAGATGGATGAGATAGTAAGACGAGCGACGTAGTTTACATTTCAAGAAGGATGAGAAAGTAAGACCAGCGACGTAGTTTACATTTCAAGATGGATGAGATAGTAAGACCAGCGACTTAGTTTACATTTCAAGAAGGATGAGATAGTAAGACCAGCGACGTTGTTTACATTTCAAGAAGGATGAGATAGTAAGACGAGAGACGTTGTTTATCCTATTTTTCACTGCTCTCAAGAATACGATCGTTTTTCAAACACAACCTGACCTCCAAACACAGCAACCTGAGTTTACGGGCAAGCCATTGCGAATAAATTAATAGAAAAATCTACCCTGTGTGTACTCTTTTTGGTCGCTCGTCAGATACGAGAAACATTTCAGGGAAAACTTGAACGTGAGCTTTGAAGAAACTTTGAATGTTTGAGCAGTTCAATTCGGATTTATAAAATGAATGCCTGTAAAGATCAAATTAAACAAATCTTACAGAGCTATGTACGTAATGAAAATGGAAGGAAAAGTATTGTTAATAAAACGTTGAAAACGTGAAAGTTAGATCGAATTCAAAGATACGAGTGCGTTGGGATGCTAGAAGGTAAATTAAGGAAAGCCGCATTCAGGCCAAAATTTTTAAATGAAATGTTTAGGGTAAGCGATACCAGTCAAATCATACTATGTGAGCCAATTCAAACTAGGTCAGTCAAGTCAAGTCAGATAATTTAAGCCATGTTAATACAGTCATGCCTGATCAGTTACGTCAAGCCGGGCCTGTCAAATCAAATAACTCACGTAAAAGCAAGTCAACTTGAATGATGGTGATGCATGACAAGTTGAGGTCACTGAGTTGAGAGGAATTTGAACGAGTTAAGGGTGAATATTGAGACAAGTTTTGGGGAGTTGAAATGAGTTGAGACAAGTTTTAGGGAGTTGAAATGAGTTAAGGTGAGTTGAGACAAGTTTTGGGGAGTTGAAATGAGTTTAGGGAAGTTGAAACAAGTTTAGGAGAATTAAAATGAGTGACGGTGAAACAAATTAATGGGAGTTGAAGCGAGATGAGGAGAGTTAAGACAAGTTGAGGGCAGTTGAGAGGAGTTGAGGGGAATTGAGACGGGTTGAGGGGAGACAACATGAAACAATGAGAATTAGAATCGATAAAAAAGAGAATTTATATGAAATGAGAGTTGAAATCGATTGAGATACTAATTAAAATGAGCCGATATGAGCTGATATCCGTTGAAATGAGGTAAAACGAGGTAAAGAAAGTACAAATAGGTTGAGATGAGTTGAGATAAGTCGAGGTGAGTTGGAATGAGTTGGGTGCGTTGAAATGTGGTGTGGGCGTTGAAATGTGGTGTGGGCGTTGAAATGTGGTGTGGGCGTGCGTTGAAATGTGGTGTGGGCGTGCGTTGAAATGTGGTGTGGGCGTGCGTTGAAATGTGGTGTGGGCGTGCGTTGAAATGTGGTGTGGGCGTTGAGTAAAGTTAGATTGGAGCCCAGGGAGCGCAGCAACAGGCCTTACGAGACGAAGCCATGGAATTTCATCTCATCAGAAATTGCGGCGCCGGATTTAATTAAATTCAGCCATAAAGGCAGAACATTATTCCCCGTTACGGCGTTCATTATCATCAGGAACAAGCTTGAATAATACATTGAAATGAAAAGATGATAGTTTCCAATTTGTGAGCGGACTTATGGATGTTCAACATCAACATGATATTAATTAATGATCATCAGTCGATCGTTGGTAATAATTTAAGGTTTGCATATCCCCAAATAATCACAGAAAATGAAAAATGCTTGATTTTATTTAGGATAATTTGGGGCAAAGCAGTACGCTTGCATGGCAATTTTTTGAGCCTTTCTTCCTTATTCATGTTGACCGTAATCTATTGCAATGAACTAATTACCCTGAATGAAGAAATGCATTCGTAGCACAAAAACGGCAACCTGTAAGTGAACCAATTACCTCCTTTATGTTTCTATATTCTTCCATGTACATTCTCTCTTTTTTGAGTTAAAAAAAAGCATAACGCACTTTCATTTTTTGATAGGTGCATACATTCTTAAGATATTATCTGCTGATAAATCTAAATTTTATTCGGGTAACAATCGAGTCACTTGCAATTCATTAATTTCACGGCAACCATTTGTTACGACCGCCCTGCATGCGGACTCCGTGTGACGCCTTCAAATCCTCGTCCATTGAAGGGTATTCAGTCCAGCTCATCTCCCGAAAAAGCCAAGTCATGCTGCTCGTAAAGTATCTCGTCCACCAACGCGTTCCATATGGCGTGCTTCGCCCCATTAGCGGTCATATCTTCCATCTCACTCGTTCATGTGTGAGTTGCCCTTCGAAATGAATCTCTTTTATTGATTTCGATGTAATTTTGCAGTGAATTACTCTTAGATATGAATTTTTATTATTTAATTTTATGTAATTTTGTATTGCCATGTTATTGAACTCCCAACTGCAGCCATCGCTCAGACAGCGTCATTTTTGCTGATGGTGTGAAAAGGTTTTAATGGTTGTTGTTATCTACGCAAAAAAATTAGCTTTTGATGTAAAATAGTGTAACTATTTTGTATTTGTTTGCATTGACTGATGCATTTATATGAAATGACTGGAACTAGGAAATTATATGCTTGGGAACTGCTAGGATTGTCAGTTTTCCACCTATATTTTCACCGTACAAAAGCTCGGTAAAAAAAGTATAACCGTTGCACGTTAATATATTATACTGAACCGTACGCATCTGTTTAAAGATGCTATATTTCTCAAAGGGATTGAACATGATTATGTTAAAGAAGAGTGCACTAATGTTCTTCGTGACGTTGAAAGTAAGCTGTGCATGATATACAAATACATTGCAACGTTTGAAGATTATGCACTGCACTCGGTAAAATGAATGGTTATCGATTATCGTTGAACTTGAAGACTTCTAAGTGTTGTGGTGAGTACAAATAATTTAAATGATACCTTGTATGCCTGAGTGTAGAACGCAGCAATAGGTGATGAATAGTCAGCAAAATTTCCTCGACGTGAACAAAGGTTTAAATTACTTCTGTGGATGTCAAGCAACAATGATTTGAACTTGAGACACACGATGTTAATATGACTAACTCAGACTAAATTGTCTCAGCAACATAATAAACGTGTGCGGTAACTTCATCACTGGCCAACATAGAGATATCAAGTTCAAAGAACGTAGGTAAAAAAGTACGGCAGGAAATCCGTACAGGACACAAGCGGTTGGCATCGGCCACCTTCTCGCGTCATCTTGCGGACGATGAGTTTTTTTTTTAACATTCCACGAGAGTACGATGCTCGACTCAATGAGGCCTACATCTCGCACGCCCGAGCACCAACTGATAGTTTTCTTTTTTCTTCTCGGCTTCTTGAATGAGATTTTTTCCGTTCGCAGCGCGCACGCAAGCCATCTGATGCAACCTTCCTTGTTAAGGTTCATTGCATGTCGCTTGCGAAAAAGATCGGTGTCATGAGAGCTTGCTCCAAATGTAAGATGACGCTATTTGTACCTGAGTATTGCGCAACCGTAAGCCATATGGCAAATTTTTCTCTGATAGAAATTTAGACAGAAGGTCTTGGCACTACAGTGATAATATTTCCTACTATCTTTGAACAGTTGTACTCTCATGTGGGTAATTTTTCGTGTTTAGTTTTCTCATATAGAAATTTTGAGAGAGGTTCTTGGCACTACAGTGATAATGTTTCCTAGTATCCAAAAACAGTTGTATTCTCATGTGAGTAATTTCTCGTGTAAATTTTATTCTCAGATAAAAATTTTGCCTGGGGTTTTCGGCACTCCAGTGATAATATTTCCTCGTATCCAAGAACAATTGTGCGCTAATGTGGATAATTTTCCTCTCATCTTTTTCTCTCGTAGAAATTTTGTGCATGGTTCTGGGCACTACAGTGATGATTCATCATTTTTTCCTAGCATTCAAAAGCAGTTGTGTTACACTTAATGCGACGTCATGAATGTTAATATTCCTATTCCGAGGGGGACTGGGCTCATTAATCAAACACAACTTCACAGCTCTGCTAGCCGACAATAGTTTAAAATATAATCTTCTGAATGATTTATGCCTCATCGTATTTACAATCCAAGGAGAGTTTTGAAAAATAAAAATCAGAGGCAAGATTTCCAGAATTATTTAAGGACACACAATTCCTTTCAAAATTTCATATCAATGGAGCCCTCGAAAAGTGGACCATAAAAGCTACTGGACACAATTTAATTTTACACTCATGATAACTGATAAATTTTTGGAGATAAAAAAGGACTGAAACTGTTGATTATAGAAAATTAACGAGAAAACAAGAAAAAAATCACCATTAACCTCCCACGTTGAAATTTCTAAGAATCAATCCCCTATGGCGGATTGATTTATTATGAATAAATTTTATTTATTTTATTATGAATAAATCATAATAAAACACATATCTCTAAGACCTGTAGCCCATTAAAAATATTTATTTTGTCTTACCTCATAAAACAAAACGCAGAAATGAAATGATACAATTCTTGTAGGGTAACCAAGTCGACACGTAAGTATAGCTCATCCTGTAGCCAGGTTGTCCTGCTCCTGATTATGAAACACAAAATTAGGGAGCACAAAAAGCAAGGTCCTGCGTCGGTTCACATGTGTTGCGGGCAGTGTAGGTAGGTACGCCGTCTGTCTGTCTGCCTGCCTGCTGTTGCTGCTGCTGCGTCACGTATAACTTTTATTTCTGTGAGAGGGGAAGGTGAATAATATTATTGCGCTCTGCAAAGTGAAATGTGAGAGCAACAGTGTTGAATAGATCCATCTCGCAAAAATTTGATCAATCCTTCTTTTACCTATAGTCATTAAGAGTCTCTGCTTCGTTATAACTCTGCACAATATGGGGAAGGAATTCTTAGATGTAAATCCTGGTGAATTCAGTTGACCCAGGAATTATTTCTTAAGCTAGATAGGTAATGAAGTATTTTAAGATACAGAAACATTAATGTTTGAGAGTAAATACGATCAATCACCGTAACTTTGTAATGAATAGTTTGGAAATGGTTCACAATCGGTGTTTTCCAAGACTTATTTTCCCTTTGTATTTTCTAATTCATCTGCGAAGACTACTTTGCATCTCAAGTTTCTTCCATAAACTGCCAGATATTTCCAATTTTTTTCTCTTTGTACAGTGTGATTGAAAGTTTCATAATGTATGAAAAATTTAAATTGTGAAGGTGACTATTTTATTTCCATACCAAGAAATATAGGTTGAGGTAACTTCAATATATTAGGTTAGTGAAAAGAGGATTCCTTGTGGAGAGAGCTTCATCGTTCCAGAAATATATAAAAGCCGCAGAAGTTATTAAAGAATCGAAACACAAGCATGAGAAACACAGAATTGATAGAGAATCGAAGCACATGCAAGACAAACACAGAATTGAGAAAATAACTCGTACAAAAGGAACATCAACTAAGTAACTTAAATGTTATGGGATTTTTATGAGGTATTTATCTTCAATTTGTTCTTTTTGAAACCGATCGATCAACACTTTCAGGTGTTAGACATAACAGACATTCTCGGCATTCTTTTGGAACGAATGCGTCAAAACTAAGTTAAATGGATTCAATTGAATATTTCTTACGCGTTTTAAGAAAGAAACAATTGATATATCGAATGTTACGAACTAAAGATAATTCTAAAATTCTGACCAAAGTTTGTTAGCAGAACTCGTTTTCTGCTTTCTTTCTGCTCACTAAATGTTCTCACTTACCAATACAATATAATTATCGCTGACTCTCACGGAAGCTAGGGAGAACTCACATGGCAAAATTGATTAAGTTACCGTTGAGGGCAGTGTTGTCAGAATAATCTATTTCCAGCGACTATTATCACGCTTTGATATTATCACTGATAATTGAGTCAAAAATTGATCATCTGTTGGCAATTCATAACATGATTTTCAGCTAAATTCAAGAAGTTGGGCTAAAAATGAAGCCTATCTAGCCCTCCACGCTGCGGACGGTCCAGGACAGTGTCAGACGTACGATGCTGAACTAGGGAAAATCAGCTGGAAAACTGACTTTGTTTTCAAAGAGTTTTGGGTTTGAACGGTCTATGTATCACCACTTGAATGTAATTTAACACTTTAAATGCGACGTGACCCACCGGTGGTCACTGAGGGAATTTTCATAATGCTGATGACCGATCAGCAGTCAATGACTCAATTTTCATGAAAACCTAATGGAAGCTAAATGAAGACACGATTTATTGAATGTTCCTTACTTTCGAAATTAAACTCTGAAAATAATTCCAATCGAAATTAAACTCTAAAAATAATTCTAATGTAAGTTGGATATTGAACTTCAGTTAACCCGTCGCACTTACCGTGTTAACGCTTTATTTGGTTCATTACGTTAAATCTGCGAGATTCTCTCGCATGCTCCATTTACGAATGTACTTAGACGACGTTAATGCCTTTAATTTGGGACGAAGGGTAGTAGATATACTGTAATTCGCTCATTGCAGAATCAAATGTTACACCTTTGAAGCAAAAAACTGTGAAACCCATTATTCTGGAAGTTATAGATGTTCAATTACCAAATGAAAGTTGCTGCCCAGTATTTTCGGTATACTATAAAAATGTATTTCATTCACCACACCATTTTCAGTTACTACGATGTGGTGCTGCTCAAAAGGCTTTGACGACTCAAAATATTAGTCTACCTAGTATGAATTTCAAAACTCCCGCCACAAAATTATTAAGATCTCTGTGAAATTTTTCATTGGAAGCTAAGCTCATTGGACTTTTCCCAATTCTACCCTACATTGCCTGGCTCAAACTGAATGTTAATTTTAACCCTTGGTAGGCTATGCTACACATCAGAGCATGCCAGATCAAACGAAAACAGATCAAAGGGCCCGGGATTCTGTGACTGAAGCCTGTCAAACAGCCACAGAAGGATGAACACGAAGTGCAGACTTCTGAGTCTACAGAAGCATCTGACGTCTTGCTTACACCGTCGCAACAATAATAACTTCCTCTTCACTAGGGATTTCTTTAGAAAGTCACATGCTCGTCTAATGGCCAGTTCTGTCAATAAAATCCTTAACGCTTTCGAATTTCCAACACGCAGTTCAGTCAATAAAATCATATACGCCTTCGAATTTCCAACTCGCAGTTCTGACAATAAAATCATTTACATTTTCGAATTTCCAACTCGTGGAAAGAGCTTTGAAAAACTTGTAGATGTGAGTTGTGTTAAAGCCCTCTTTTAAAATAGTTGCAAGATTCAAGTTTTAATTTTGATCATTGGTGAAATGTGCGTTGATGCAAAAAAAGGTAGAAGACGAAAAGTCGGATGCTTTTTTCCTTTTATGCGCAGAATATGAGTATAGAAGCCAAACATGATTTTTTTCGCTTAAGATAATTATTTTCGTTTGTCCCTCTTCAAACACCTTTCAATAGATGATCATCATATTCTTCCATATGTTTTATAGTCAAAAATTAATTGAGCAATAATTTTCCAGCAGATTAAACATTTGTGGCAATAAGATTTCCTATATTTCTTACCCTCTTGTCAACATAGCTCACTCATATTTCATTGATACGAACTTTACTTCATTGCTTGGTCGATCCGATACAAAATTGCTAGACTTAAACCTGGTCTTCTATTGCATGAAGCACCGTAAATACAATATTGTTTAAACGGAATTGTGTGTAGTATATTGTATTCAAACCAAGAACACAAGTTAAATATAAACCTCGAGTTTATTTGAGGCATTTTCATAACGACGCATCCAAATGAATTGCACAGGAAAACACTTTATTTTTAAATTTCACATTGCAATACTTGAAATTAGTCATAAACACACACATTTATACCTCGACGAATGTTTTACTTTCATTATACCTGAGTCTCATGAATCATGGATTCGATGAAAAACACGTGGGAATGAAATTTTGACTTGTAAATTTACATCGTTCGTTAACATCGTTATTAGGTATTGAAATGATGAAAACGCTTATGCTAGCTATAGAAAACGGAATCAATCGCTCAACTTTTGTTTGCGAAAGATAAAAAAATGACGTCATCTGGACGCGCGTTGACTTACGGTATAGTTTTCTAGTGATCAATTACAAAAGCAAAAGCCATTCAGATTGCACTGCTTAGTAACACTTGCAGCACTCAAGAAATATTGCGCACACCTAAATTAAGAGCTGAAAATTGGCTTCAAATTGCATGAAAAGAGTTGAAAAAGGGTTGTAAAAGGGCCCAAAAAGAGCTGGAAAAGGCCTGAAAGAAGAACTGTAAGCAGGCCTAGAAGCGGGACCGGAAATAAGGATGCACTGAAACACGACTGTTAGCTGAGATATAAGCAAGAATAGAAGCAGAAATGAAACAGGGCCGCAAACAGGGTTTTGGTGAAAGCTCGAAACAGGATTGGAGGCAAAGATGAATGGAAACAGGAGTGTAATCAGGGATAGAAACTGGGTTAGCGGCAGTACTAGAAGTAGGGCCATAAAAAGCCGTTCTAAAAGCAGAGCTTAAAGCAGAAGTAAAAAAGCAAGACAAAAGTAGAACTGAGAGCAAAACGGAAGCATAACTGTAGAAAGCAGGTATAAAAGTAGGACTGGTGGCCAGTATACGTAGAAACAGGGTTCCACGGAAACGAGATTAGAAACAGAACTGACAGCAAAGCTATTAAGCGTTACTGAAACCGAACTGGATGCAGAGAAACGTAGTAACATGGAAACAAGGCTGGAAGCAGGGCTAAAAGAAAAACTGGCTGCCCAGGATGCATAGAAACAGGGTTCCATGGAAACGAGGCTAGAAACAGAACTGAAAGCAGAGCTAGAAGCATTACTGAAACCGAACTGGGAGCCAGGTTGCATAGAAACAGAGTTCCACGGAAACAAGGCTGGTGGAAGTAGGGCTGGAAGCGAGGCCGGAGACAGGATTAGGAGCAAGTCTGGGAGCGTAGCTGGGACCAAGGCTAGGAGCAGGCTAGGAAGGCTTGCCAACTGCCACACTCCTTCGCACCGCAGCTGACGCCAGCCCTAAGGCCTCGTGATGCACCGGATACCTCAAACATCGCTGAGAACTTTACTAGAGCCCCCTGAGCACACGACGAGTGCTACTGAATTTCTGATCGAGTATGAAACTAGCGAGATTAACTTGACATGAAATCCATGTAGTTCAGATAGTTGTGCAAATTGCTAGTTAAAAAGTGAAGAGAAGAGCAATTTGAATACTTGAAGAGCAATTTTGTGAATTTGTCGTGTTTTTTATTCAACGCATTTATATTTTTGTTTTTGCAGATAATGACTGATGATGAGCTGAGACTTGAAGCGTTTAATTATAATGATTTTAAAGATTTTCTTTGCTAATACCTTCATAGTTAAACTGCTTAAAAGAAAAGATTATCCTAATAAAGTGATGAAGTAATGATGACAATATCACCATCGTTTGACTCGTTTGATTGTCTACGGTAAATTTGCCGATGTCTTCTTCTCTCACAAAGTGAAGAAGTTTTTTTTTTTGCGTCAGTATTTTGACGCTTTGACTTTAGGTGAGGATAAAAGATGGAAAATGTCTGTGTTTGAAAATAACTCTTACAAACTTGAACAGTCATAATTTGAATGCTGTTCATAATAGTTTTTAACATTGATAATTAACATCACAAATATTTTATTCACTTCATTCCTCTGTCTAACCAATAGCCCCAAGCTGCTTCGGAATTGAAACAGTCTTTCGTAAGACCGTTTTCGAGTTTGAATTTTTCTCAGTAAAAATTTTCTGTTAAATTACTGAAACAGGTAACCGAGGTTTAAAAAAAATCAAACTGATTCTGAACCCAAGAGTAGGAAAGCCGAAAACGACCGCTTCACGGTAAGTGCTAATGGAGTGCATTTCCATCCTATTTGAAATCGATGCTGTTGATACTGGGCGAAATATTAGATTGATTAATACTGGACAGAATATTAGATTGATTGATACTGGACAAAGTATTAGATTGATTGATACTGGATAGAATACTAGAATGATTGATTCAGGACAATGCATTAGATTGATTGATTCTGAACAAAATTTTAGATTGATTGATAATGGACAAAATATTAGATTGACTGATACTGGGCGAAATATTAGATTGATTAATACTGGATAAATAATATTAGATTGATTAAGACAGAACAAAATATTGTAGATATAGATAATAGGCCAAATATTAGACTGATTTGATTTTGCCATGTGAGTTCTTCCTTCCATGAGAGTCAGACGAGAAACGTAATTCGATCAAACCGAGGACCTCAAAATACCCTACATCTAAAAAGGAATACACGCCTAAGTATTTGATTTCTCAAGTAATTGTTCACGCATGAATGATTTGTGAGATTTATATCCCTTATACTTTAAATTGTGATGAGGACACCGGGAGTCTCCCGAACCATAAATGTTGTACGTTCATGTTAATGCGACTTTGTCCTTGGGTCGACTTGAACGCAATTTCCAGGCGTAATTATAATGTACCCAACGCAATTGAGGGCTGAGAGATGGCCCTTTTTTTGCTTTTATCTCAATTTCCATTTTTCGCCAAGGTTTCGAAACTCGCCTTGAGCAAAATTAGCTCTATACAAGCGGTCATTTTCTCTATGCTTAGTCCTTTTTCTTTAAAATCCCATGTTTGCCACATCACCTCGTTTGTTTCTTAGATGTTACTGATTTTTCAGTTTTGTTTTCTAATCAGTAATTCCAACTCACAAATAGCTTACTTACATCTACTGCACAAAACATCATTCAAGAAATAAACATCTTCTATTTCTTAATTTTTTCGAAAGCACTAAAATTCTACGCGACATTCAAACTCTGAGACTATATTTCTGACTAACTTATCCTTTTTTCATAGGAGTAATTTCAATCAAATCTCTATTCCTCTTTATGTTATTCGATGACATTTACTGCTCTTAGTACATTCAGTAGTTCAAAATGAAAGCTTCAATTCTTGTATGCATTCACTTTACACTTATTTGAGGGGCACATCTTCTAGATCAAATTATATTTTTGCCTATTTTTTGTCCCTGAAACCTCCAATTCTTTATTTTCATCGAGGCCGAGCGAGAAAACGAAGTCGTAAAGAATTATAACATGAGCTGAGTGAGTGGGGCCGCCTTCATAAATCGTGACTCTGAATATTTCGCACGTGACAAAAGAAATTGCAGGAACATTCAACTAAGAATTTACGAGATCTGGTAGCCCTCGTGAGTTCAGTAGAAATGCACGAGAAGTCGAGAATGTGTAAAATTTCCCTGAAAAACGACCCAAATTTTGTTATATTGTTTGCTCATCTTACACGTTCTGGAGTTCAGTAGAAATGTACGTGTAGTCAAGAATACGTAACATTTCCCTGGAAAACGGCTCAAACTTTGTAAAATTGCTTGTTCGTCGCATTACCGTCATAAATGAATAAAGGATCTCATTAGAACAGTGGTCCGCAAATTATACGGCACTTCTGATTTTGAGGTCTGTAATTAGTCGAGACTGGAACATACGTTCGTTAACATACATGACGCGTCATTGTTACCACGGTACAGATCGCACACCACTAAGCAGGTGTCAAGTTTCCTGACGAGTTGCTAATGACATCGCATTGGAATACAATTACAGGATCTTGAATTTCTGAACTTTGAAGCCGTGACTCAATGCCCGAAAAGCAGGAGAGAATCATAGGCGCCGCAAAACCGCACGGGGCTTGTGACCAATTCATATTTATGAGGAGGCACCAAAATTTAGAGCACAATATCATCATAACGCTATCATAAATGTACAATAAAACGATTTGCCGTAGCTAGAAAGACATAAAAATAAAAATATTTTCAAATGGCTGAGAAGTAGCTTTTGGGAATATTATTTATTGAAGTGCTGAAAATTAGTGCATTATGCCTAAGAATAATATTCTGTTAAAAGGTAGCAAAGCAGAAATTTATTTCAATCTTAAGTGAGCTTTTTCTGGGAAATTAATTGACCGATTCTTAGCTATACAGATTAATTAAACTCTGTGTATAATGATTGAATGATAAAAGGAGTGAATATATTCACTAGGAATTGCTCATACATGAATGATTTGTAAGATTTTTTACGTTATACTTTACTCTCTCACTCAGTCAAGAACTTAATCATAGTAGGAGAAATACACTCACAGACTTCTATGGCAAACTCTAATGAGGTAAATAAATTCTAATATAAAGTATGTAAAAGGATTCAGTCGACCTATATTTTTAACCGTAAATTAGGTGAAAATATTTCGCATGTTCGGACGGAGTTACAAAAATCTAAGTTTTCTCTAATGGGATTTATTAGTTGTGTGCGCAAAATTTGAATTCTGCTACCATCACGACTGCGGCGAATGCGAAACCAAGTCTCACTTGAAGTACTGCTTTTCTCTGAAAAATGAATTGTGTTCCGTAACGAAGGGTTTGGCAGCACTCAATTTTTTCCAAAAAGCAGCCCCCAGAAGGCGAGGAAAAGTTTTGTTGTTCAGAGTTGGTGCTTTCGCTATGGCTCTCCAGAGCAAACCACACTCAAGTTAATTCGAGCAATCAAACTTTGCTGTAAACCGAGATGCTGCTCGACACACCGAGCTGATCCCTTAAGGAATTGATGAGTAGAGTTCAGCAGGACTAGCAGCTCTTAGTGAGCAGCTACCGCGCATCTTGGTGCTTGTCGTGCTCCTAATTTTCTAAATCCTCCAAGATGCGAACACTCGCAATGCTGGTAATTGTAGCTGTGCTTTCTGTCCGATGGTGCGATGTCTTGGAGGTTTTCGACGGTAGCTGGTGTCCTTTCAGCCAGAAAGCAGGTTTTCCAGGGCACCGAAGCTATTTCACAAGCAGGGTTTCTTCCGTGATAATTGGGGTGCAGATTTGTTCGAGCTTCTGTATTGTTGATAATGCGATACAGGGTGTTCGGGTCGAGGTGTCCTGCACTCGCGGTGGTGAATTCAAAAACAAAATTAATCCGCCCTGCAGTACGTGCAAGGCTTGCGTTCGTTTGAGGTCCGATTTCGGTGAACATGTTGTAGTTAGCGCAAATTCAAAGTTGGAAGTTTTTTTTTTAATTTTACTTCTGTGAAAATGGGGTCTGTGGTGTAGGTCGAAATTGGGTAAATTTCAGAGTAATTTCTCGTTTTTTCTAGGGAAAGCATGGGATCAGCCACTTTAATCACGGGACTTTCAAGACAGAAAAGTCATGCGAAATGTCAGGCGGGGCTTAGAAAACACTTCATTTTGATTAGCTGTAGTTTACTTTCGACGAATATTGAATCGAACAAACTGCACTAATTCTGTAGAGATGGCATTCAATTCCCTACTTTCTTTAGAAGAGTGCTGAATAAAATTTAAACGCATTGAATTTCTTTGTTTTGAGCTGTTGATGGAGTTGATCAGAGAAAATGGTAACAAATATTCTTGGTGACCAGTAGGGAGAAATACAAGCTTGAAGATACGTCTAAAAAATAATATACATATTTTGCATTTTGTTTTAGTTAAACATACCCAATTAATTTCATCCAATTTCATCGCTCAGTGCGTAGTTAATGCAGCTAATTTTACCATTTACTTTAGTTAAAAATACCCAATTTATAGCCTACAATTTTATCGCAGACTATGGTGTACAATGAAAAAAAGACCACAGAGCTACAGGTTTACCCAAAACTACATCTGAAAGACCAGCAAATGTCTGCTTTGACCTTGTGTGCAATTTAGAGCACGAAGTAAATAATGTATTTCTTCATATATGTGGAAATAAACTTTTCTATGATCAAAAGCTGGTCGATAGTTGAGTCGATGTTTGAAAACTTCCAACTGATCTCAATACGTATTGATGCCAACTCAATATATGTAACCAGGACACTGAGGGACGATGCGTCCTCTCGAAGAATGTTTGAAAATTCTTTTACGCACATTCCCCGCGTTCGTAAATTGCTCATTCACGTACCAGACTAAATGTTTGATATTTCTTCGGTTTCGCGACTTGCTTCAGAAATAACTGTTATCATGCGAGGTGAAATGTATCATGGAATTGTATTTTTCATGTTTCTTAGGAAGGATAAAAATATGTTCCAGCATTAAAGTTGATTTCCCTATTCTGTTACAATTAAACTAAATCAACCGTTTGTAACTGCGTAAACACGGTGAATGTGTTAAGAGTGCAATCAAATGCCGCATAATACTCCTGCTCGCATCCGGAAGATTTTTAAAATGCACTTTGAAGAATCGATACTTTTTTCTGAGAGACGCTTTCATGAACGCCTTTTTCACCATAGATGTGAATTGTTTTATGTTGTTGACTTTTTAAGACTTTGGATGGTTGAAGGTTGTTTGCTTCCATTAGCACCCTTGTATTTTAATTATGATGATTCGTAGTATTATATATCTCTTGAGTCCAGGTTTGACGTTTTATTTCAAACATAATGCCCTCGCTCTAACAAATTGAGTTATTTCATCTAAAGTTGTAATGATTGTAGCAAACGAACCATTCACTCAGGAAATGAAACGCCAACATTCGTTCCGAATAATCATAACTTATTGACATGCTTAAATGCTTAATGCTATTTTGAAACTTTCCAATTTTGTTTATAATGTAGTTGGTAATTTGTGACTTTTAATACGGTGCTTAAACAGTGTCTCAACGAATAAAATTTTCGTAATAATTGGCAATTTTCACGCATTCATTATCACTTCTTCACGTGTAATTTTTCTGAAAAAACATCAATTTTGTAAAACTTGAATGGATAAAACGCCGAAATTATTCAATGTTTTCATGAGATATCTCTGTGATTTGAAAAAATGATATCATTTGGAAATGTAGCATGAACCTAAATAAATCATCCAAAGTACGGACAATTGTACGAATATTACACCGAGAAAGAAACTGTGCACTGCAACGAGCGCATTAAATTAGATATTAAAATTCCATCGTTTTATATTTTCATTACCAACAACAATTTATACCTCAAAACCAACTCCAGCAACAAACAAAGTAGGAGAATTTTTGATAAAAAGATTTTCACAGTCCGGGGAAAAACAAACCCTTGCAGATTATTCCTCTGAGATTTTTCCCGTCCTCATTCCACACAGACGCTGTTGATAAATCCAAGGCGAAAGAAACAAACTGAAGCTCAGCCTGACCTGGTGAGCAGCGAAGTCTCGTGTATAATAATAACGCAGTGAGAAGTCAGGTCTGTTTTTAATAAGAGGGGCGGCTGACCGCTTGTAATGCGAGATTAGTGGCCTGTGCGTGTGTCCCCAGCGGCAGGGGACGCTGTGGGTAATGTGATGAGCTGCGGGGGCACGCTAGCGAGACTTCACCATTGTGACTTGTGGGCAAAGGGAGGCTGAAATGACAGAAAAATGACGGAAAAGAGAAATGACACATATATGACGGAAAAGAGAAATGACAGAAAAATGACGGAAAAGAGAAATGGCAGTGAAAAGAAATGGCAGAAAAATAGCGGAAAAGAGAAATGGCAGGGAAGGGATATGATAGAAAATACAAATTGGAGAAAAGATAAATGGAAAGGAAGAGAAATGTCACAAAAATGACAGAAAAGGGCATAATTGAAATATGGCTGTGAAGAGAAATGGTAGAAAAGAAAAATGATAGAAAAATAGCGGAAAAGAGAAACGACAGGGAAGAAAAATGGTAGAAGACAAAATTGTGAGAAAAGAGGCATAGCAGCGAAGGGAAATGGTAGAAAATATAATGGAGAAAAGAGGAATTATGACTTTATGGCAAGAAAAGGTTGAACAAGAGGATATAAGGCATAAAGAACATATTGTTACTTTAGGATAAGAAGAGGTTGAAACTCAGGGCTTTAGGACAGAAAAGAGATGTTGTGAATGTAGTGTAAGAAAAAATTGAGATATATACATAGGAATATAGAAGAGAAAAGAATATAGAGGTGAAAAGAAATATTGATACTGAAGGTAAAAAGATAACACCGAATTATTTGTTAGTTTAAGCTGTCCTAACAGCAACAAAAATTTCTCTAAGATAGGAAGGCAGAAGGAACATGTTAACGTGAAATTAAGGGAGCAAGGAATCAGTGCACAATGGGTCATCACACTGTGCGCACATAAACAAAAGGATCGAAAGAATTTTATAAAACAAGACAAATGATGTAGAATATAGTGATGGGTGATGGAAAAAGGAAGGAGGGAACTGAAAAAAGAAAAAAGACGGTTCGTAACAACACAAAAAAAATTCTTCTCTTTGACAAAAGGTAAACATGCCTAACCTGCTACTCGGGAGGTTACATTTCCTCCATGAAGCGTTAATTCACATAGGTACAATAGTTGAAAACCTTTGAGAGCTTCAGCGAAAAATTACTATATTCAATATTTGTGTGCCCTAACCATCGTCATCAAATGTGCTTTTTCTGGTTGAAGCTACATTCATATTCTTGAAAACTGCAAATTGTCCATGTGCGCAAATTTTCGTCGTTTGATTCCGTTTCATTGTATTACGATAATATTGAAATGAAATTCAATGAATAATCATGAGTTGCAACTCAAAAATAGACATTTTCAGTCGGTGTGTCCTGTTCACAGGTATCCAGTTTAAACGGAAGTAAGTAATAATGAATCGCACAACCAAGCACGCAAAAACTGTGCATTCGAATTATCATGAGTGGACACGGCCCGTCATAAATGGCGGGATTTGATATTTTACTTAAATAAATCTTCCAGATGTGGATGACAAACAATTAAATCCATGCTAATAGTACTCGCGATTAAAATATTCTTGTACTTCCGCACTGGTGAAACTGACATCTCAGATACGGTTATTAAGCATCCGTGAAATCAAATAAAAAAAGCTTTTTCTTAAGAAGCGGACACGAAAGATATAAATAAACACATCATAGGTATTAATAGGTAAGAAGAAGATGAAGGTTAGTGATTGTGATGGAAATGGGCAGTCTAGATGTGTGAAAACATTAGGAAAGAGTCTTAAAATTCCGACTATTTGAGCTGAATAGGATAGTGGTGAAGTGAGACGAGCAGGTTTGATGGAACTGTAATGTATGTGCTATATGACTTGAAAAGACCGATCAAGAAGTTGTATTAAATATAAAATGAAATTAACGGAGGAAGTTTGGTGAAATGATGATGCAGTCGAAAGACGACGATTTGAAAAAATTCAGCAATGTTCTGAAAGTACTGGAGAAATTCTAGTTTAACAAGTCAATCGAAATTTAATGGAATCAAAAAAGAATAAAAAATGTGAATAATTGGCATAGAAGTGAAAATGCAGGATATGTGAGAAAATACATGGAGCAAAATTCGAGTTAAATGCAAAAGGATATTCTTGCGTTAATGTTTAATGATAATGAAAAGATAATACTAGCGAATAACGAGTAGCATGATAAAGAGGATAAAGCTGTGTAGGAAGAAATGTGAAAGACTATGCAAACATGCTTAACCAAACTGATATCATACTAGCAACAATAAGATATCATCCACAACGTTGAGGAGTCATTATTTCATTGAAATACACACTGTGTAGTATACACGTTCAACTAGCATATGAAATACAGGCACATTTTAAGATATTTAGTCGCTGAATCTATGAATAACATGTGTTAAGTTATTAATTTTTGTGGGACGAACGAACGATGCTTAAAGAGAAGACGGAGAGAGAGTTTGACACAGAGTGTGTCGGGAAGAGAGGAGGTGAAACGGAAAAGGATAGATAGGGAACTGGTAAAGATGCGCTTTACGCATATGATGCTAGTGTCGGAGGTTTTTTTCCGAGGGTGGTGTTTTTTGTGGGACTTTTTCTAGCACGGTACTCATGCTCCATCCTGGTATCATGAATACAAACAAACACTCTGCAGAATATTTCGCAGAAGCCTTGGGCAAGTCTAGCATGCTTCGCAGCGATAAGCTCCGTTGTGTCTTTGCAGCACGACATCTGCATCAGTAGTCCCTTGCTGGGAGAAAACCCGATTTCGAAGTTTTACAGAGGCTAGTCCAGAATTTTGAATTTTATGAGCCAAGCTTAGCATTCTGCTCGCTAGAATCGAGCCACTACCGAAGATGGATTCGTGCTAATGATGATAATGGGTCGATTTCAGTGAGCAGCAAGCTTGCATGCTGAAAATTATACAGTAAATTAGAGAATTGAAATAGAGAACATTTTCTGTATTAAGTACTCGACCTTAAGGCAGCCAACGTTCAACTTCATACAAAAACCGATGCGCTATTGTTTGTGAAGAGCATTCATGTACAAGCTTTCCACAGCAGCAGTAACTAAATATCTTTTTTATTAAAGCTGCATTTCCTGGAAGAAGGAGGTATAAATACACTTACCCAACTTGAACGAGTTCTTTGAGATTCTGCAGATGTTCGGCAGCTGAACTTTACAAAAAAAGATATAATACAGTTATTCTTAGTTGCTTTTCAATGTTTATTTGCGATAGCTGGATTTTTGCTTTTGCTTTGTCGTGCTACTGTACACTGAGACACAAACTGTACGGATGAAAAGAGGTTCGAGGTTAGAAAAGAGGTTAAAAACAGTATCCATTTTTTATCTTTCAGCGCATTGCCACTCAATTTTGTAAATTTTTATACATTGTTGATTATCTGTGTACTTGTTAGGGAGGGTTAGGTTATATGAATAGCTTTATTTGACATTCATTTGAACAATCAACTAGTTTTTTTAGAAGTAAATCCTTAGCAACACATTTCACAACACTGCCTGCATAAAGAGGCTGGAAGAGACCGCCTGCGAAGACCTCCAGCACCGTTTGTTAGGTGGTGTCGGCAATTCTAACTTAGGATTCACCCCTAAAATAGATAAGATCATTGATTATTCAATTCAGCACCAAATCTAACCTGGATTCAGCCTAGCCTAACTAAGCCTAACAAATAATTTTTACTATCAACTGCAGATAAAGCTAAAGAAATTTAATTTTAAAGAGCTGCCAGATGAACAGCAAATATCTCATAAGTACTGTTCACAAACAGACCTAATTATGCAGCGTCTAAACCAGTTTGTACGTTATCCGGTACGATTTAGGATTTTTGCCCTAATGATCTAGATTTAACGATGTACTCATCAAAATCATTCAAAGAAATATGGGAATACTTCTTGTACTGTAAAGGTATTTTTAGGCGCAAAAATAGATCTTTTAAAGCTCTTATCGCAAAACTGCGAACGCGAAGGTCAAAGTAGCATCCCTAACAGGTATTCTTTCAGCACATGACCCTGATAATTACTCCTTAAATTACCCTATCATTACCTTCATGAGCACCTCAATTACAAGTCACAGGAAGCTCTGATCGCAGCATTATTCAGGAGCAACATGTCATTCCATGACGATGATAGCTCGGGTCTTCCAAAGCAGTTCACAATTAGCCTCTCAGCTTGCTGTTAACCCTACATTTCCAGTCCGTTTGGCCGGACTAAATGCTGCGGCTTTTCTACTGGTTCTTTTGTTGCTCTTTATGACTTGACTTCAGGAGCGCTATTGCCGTAGACTAACGAGGGTCTTTGAGACGTGCTTGTTTGAAATCAGCTGAAGGTAAAACCAACTTGAGTTTTGCAAGCAAGATTACAGTGAATCGAAGAAATTTAGAATTTGGTTCAATACATAGGGTTAGGAACTTATTTATAGATAGACATGATGAATCCATCTGGACTTGTAAAAAATCGTGGGAAAATAAAACCACGAATTGATGTTGGTTCTGAACAACGCAAATGCAAATGTTACGCGAGACATAAAAAAATGTGAAAAAGATTTCAGGTAACGTGTAGATCGTTTTTTTGCAATTTGCTTCAAGGTAAAATTTCGTAAGATGCCATGAATTTATTCATCCAAAACGATAGCTCTATAACTGAAATGACTTTTTTCATGGTTTCAAAATTCGCGATTTAGCCTCAACAGTATTTTCCACAAAAATGTTTCAACCGTAACAGCTTTACTATTCTCAAAAAATATTCTCGATCAAAACTATGTTTTTGAAACCGGCTTGACCCTTGCATATCCATAGATGCTCTGCACAGCTTTACTGAAACAATAGTCACAACCTACGGTGTAATAAATTTGAAAGTATCGCATATAGGCAGACAACGAACCGTCCGTGCCAGTAAACATTTTTTATTCAGTTTTTAATTGGAAATTTTTTATTTCTAAGAAGTGCATTAATGCAAAATCTACAAGAGCAATTTGCCTTCCAGTTATGAAAGGATAAAAAAGTACGCGTTGCTGTGCACTTGAAAATTAATTTTTTCGAAGAAGTGCATTAATACGAAATCTACGTGACCAATTTGCCTTCCATTTATGAAAGCATAAAAAAGTGCGTGGTTGTGCTGCGTAAGGGATGTAGTGCACAAGCGTTCTAATTTAGTATTCTGGTTTGGTTTAGTGTAATTTGGTGGGTGTCTGACGTGTGACGTGCAGTGTAAGAAAAGGTCAAATTATGTTTTTCAGCTCGTGCAGCATCTGAAATCAAAACGGTTTATTTACGAACTGGCATTTTTCTGCTCATCAATCTGCATAACATTTTTCACTCTGTACAAGCCGAGGTCTACCTCAAGTATACAGCTTAGGAACGGTTCCCGTTCCCTGTTTTCAAAATCTACACACAGAGTGAATTCGAAAGATTCTTTCTCAGACCCAATACTTTCTCCGCGATTTTTTGCAAGGATCCTGCTCCAATACAAATGGAGAACGACAGTCGTCCCCTCTTTTGAATAATTTCCGAAGTAAATTAGCAAAGACGTGCACGTGACTTGAGAAACATGAGGACGTTGGCGCAAGTACCCTACGGAGCGGAAAAGATGGTCGAACCCTGATTGAGGAAGGAAGGTGTTGGCTTTCTTCCCCAGGTTGTCGCTTCCTCAGCTTTTGTGCTGGGGAGGACGTATAAATTATTCTCATCATAATAGTAAGTTGATGCAGGACAGTGCAAGAATTAGGACGTCCGTTCATTGCACTCTGCTTATTTATTCAGTGCATTGGCGAGCAATGCAAGTCTAAGAGCTATGCAAGCGGGACAGTCATTGGGCTCTCGCTGACTTGCATGTGTTGGAAGTGAAGCGGCTTGAATAGCGAGACATATATGGTGGGACTTGAATTAAGTGACTCAGATAGGGTAACGTTAATAAGGTGAATTAAATAGAGCAAAGGTAATGAGATGACTAGGAAGGGAAACGTGACTGCTTAACTAAAATAGTGAAACGCAAATCGGATGACTCAAAATAGACGGAGTGCGTATATAAAGGCATTTTTTACATATTGAAGGAGGACATAAGTAAAACGCAGGAATGAGGGGGACGCAAATGAGAGGACATAAATGGGATGAAATAAATAGAAGGTCTAAAACAGCGTGATGCTGTTGGGGGCAGGCAAATGAAGAGTAGTTTACTGCATTTCTTCCTTTCTGCCAAAAAGTACCATATGTCATTTTCATTTGATTTTCATTTTAACTTAGGCGCCCATAGTTGAATATTTGCATTTGGTTTTGATTTCTTCCATGGAGCGATCAGTTAAATCTTTCTGAGGAGCACACATTTCAATATTCGTATTGTTGCTTAAAGTAGCAACGCAGAAATGGTGTTCTAGATCAAGATGTGGAAACTCTCATTTCGTATGTGGCCAGCTGTTCAAATCTCTGCCTGTATAATTGAGCAGTCTTACCTCTTGCGTTTCCCAAGGGAGTTCATGCAAATGAAAACCCTTTTTCCAAACAGAACAAAAGTTCTGGGATTTTTTTTCAGAAAGCAAAATTCGATGAGTTATCGTTTTTCTCGCCATATTCTATGCACAGCAGGACTGCAGCACAGAGGCACTTATTACTTCCTCGGAAGGAAATCTTGGAAACAATTGGGCTCATTTGCGAAGACAAAAGAAAATTCTGGCACCAGCTCTCAACCCGCTCCTGACAAAGCAGATGTCGAAAAACCGACGTGAGGAAGATGAGACTCCAGACCGACTCGCTGACCCGCCCAAATGACGGTAGAAGTTCTGTTCTCTTAACGAGCTTCGGTTTGCAGTTTGCTGTTCATTTGGCACTGCCGGCAAAAAGTGCTTTTGCTAAAGTTTATTCATTAATTAGTACTGCTGTTAAAATATAATTTTTCTTAGTTTGTTCATTAATTAGTACTGCTAACAAATTTAATATATCTTTGTTTATACATTGATTGGTACTGCTGTAAAACGTGCGTTTCCTGTAGTTTGTTCGTTATTTGGTACTGCGGGATAACGTGAATTTCTTGTAGTATATTCATTATTTGGTACTGCACAAAAAAGTACATTTCTTATCGTTTTCATTATTCGGTGGTGAGGAAAAAAGATCCTTCCTTGTGATTTATTAATGATTCAAAATTAAAGGTAAAATGTGCCTTCCTAATATTTTTTATTGAAAACTTGTTTTCTAATAAGGTTTAAATTTGAACACGAGAGTGAAAACGTGAAAAATATCGGGTCTTGAATGACATGAATGTGCTCCATACATGCTTCAATGCAGATACCAATTCATGCATTTCAGTCAGTTTTCTCAGAGCTGAAAACTTTCCAAAGTCTGTAATATGCATACATACTCGTATGGTGATTTTCCTGCAAAAAAATACGAACGAATTCTTTTATAAAATTCCCTGCTTTGTTTTAAGTGAAACTAGTTCCTCGTAGAAACTAGTTCCTCTAAGAAACTAGTTCCTCTAAAAAACTAGTTCCTCTGTAAAGAAACTATTGAGATGTTTACTTTCCCCAGTTTCAAGCTTTAGAGTAATGCATATCAATTAAGATTTTAATAATTGTTTCTCTTCACAAGAGAGTTATGATTGGTCGTTGAAAGCGTATTTCCAATAACTATTCATATTCACATGCAAGTTACAATGGGTTGTAAGAAGTTCATTTCACCTCCACTTGTTATTTAGAAGCCTGGACCGCAAGTGCATGGCAACTTTTGTATGAGCCTATACTTTCTTTCAAGAAATGATTGTTTCTTGTTGGGAAACGCCGTAAGCGGTTCAAACCCCACCTTGCATACCTGTTCACCTCAACAGCCTTCCCAGTCTCGCGGCGCTCGCACTGCACATTCCTGTGTGTGGACCCAGCGTCGCGTTGAGCTGTTAGTGGTTGACCAAAATAATCATCCAGATGTTCCAGACACCGCAATGTGGGTGCCCACTGCAAACCGGAGTAGCCAGCCAGCTATTTTTGAGGCCAATATAATGTGATTTTGCATTTTTCCCAGCAACATTTGTTGTAGCAGAGCACTCTGCATCATGCAACCCACATTGTTGTAAAAGAGCACTCAGCTATACGGATGGCAGCTCGATGATTGTTGCAAAACTTGAGTTTAAAATTGTCCAAGTCTGAACTTTGAGATGCCGATCTAAGAACCCTGGCCACAACAAGAACTGCACTCTGAGAAGTTCCCACAAATTCATGGTAATGAGCGTTGAAGGTCTGCTAACACGACCTAATGGGGCTAGAGCGGTTGACCAACCAGGGGGAAGATGGCGCGAATAAGATGAAGTGCGCTAAAATAGAATTCTTCCACATAAGAGAAACGAAGGTGTAATCGTTAGATAACTCTGTGGTGTAATCTAGCGCGAATAAGATGAAGTGCTCTAGGATGGAATTCTTCCACAGAAAAGAAACGAAGGTGTAATCGTTAAATAACTCTATAGCATAATCCAAGTGGCTAGTGTTTATCATTTCTGTTCCGTGGGGTTCTCTGACGTGCTCGGAGCCCAATGCATTGCTGATGTGTTAGTTAATTTTTGAAGTAAAACATTTCTGGTGCATCCTCCGCGTTAAAATGAATGAATGGTCTTCAAGTCCTCAGAATGATTCATTCGTGAACCACATATGAAGCATCTCTTTTGTTTAAGAAGAAATCAATTTTATTAAAATAGTTGTGGTTACTGACTGTTTGCTCAAGCAAAATTCAGCTCCAAAGTATAAACAGTTGGCTTCTAATTAAGAAAAGATACAAAAAGCGAAGCACGCTTAAAAATATTGGGGTATCGCAACTTCTGCAAACTAAAACCGTTCCGTAATTGATGTTAGTTTTATCAACAGCTAAAATTTTTGGTGCACCATTAAAGCAGTTGCTCCAATTCATGACGTTTTTGCCTACAATTTCGTACCGTTAAATACTAGTTTTCGTTTCAAGAACATCACATGATGCAGTCGAATTTACTTGGGAAAATATTCATACACATCATAAACGTCATGCGGAGGGAAAAAATACCATATCAGATGAAGCATCGAAAACACAAACATCATACAAAGGCATCTTTGACATGGCGCCTTCAAAGATCGGGAAATATTAAACATAAACTGATCCCGTTAGTGGGGAAACGTGTACATGATTGCGCAAGTTTTCTATTCCCCTATCAATAACGTAAAAACTTCAGTTATAAAAGGAGCGTAATTGCGGCGTTTATCAGCACACGGAATTAAATCTTTTGCGTTAGCGTGATTAACATTGCGAAATGAATGCGTAATCTGCACGTTTTTTTGTGGCCGGATCACTTGAAAAGTTCCCAGAATCGATCATACAAAAAAGCCTATCAAAAATACGGTGTAAATTTGCCATATGCATGAGAGTGGGAATATCGTATTTGATTGATGATTTCAGCATAACTTCCTGTAGACTAGCTCAACACTTCCTATTTGCCTATGTTCATCTGTTTGAGATTATGATTGGTTGATAAATCTCCCTTCATTTTCATAATTTCATACTCCGTGACTAACAAGCATATTTTGTTAGCATGATAGGCCTTTTGGAAGCAAATGCTCTCATATATTCTGAAGTCAATTATATTACATTATGGACCGTATTATCAGATGAAAACAAGAGATTTGAGAGAGAAGATCAATTATTATAATTTGTTTGAAGATGCTATCTGGACCAGACAGGTATGTTGTTATAGTCGCATTCTGCAGCAGGAGCGTGAGAAAATGAAAAGAGGAGCTGCTCTTTCCCTCGCTCCTTCCGAATACCAAGCATGACTCCGACCCTAATCCTTGAGAAAATCTCTCTCCCGCTAATGAGTCAAGTCCTTCTTGGTATTCTAAATGCACTTCTCTCTTTAGACTCATAACTTCGCACCGCGATGTATGTGCTGTGACAAGGCAACGCATCTTTGGCGACAAAGCTGCGTTATTCAACGACTGATCCACAGCCGAGGAATTAACTTATAGTTCATCATTTCTGAAAGCTGCGAAGACACCTATCCGTCCTGGCCAAGCTGTGTGGTGACACAGAAGGGGACACCCCGCGCATAATTAGACGGTGTCGAGTGTCTCTTGCATTCCCAGCTATGGCTGCCAGTTTGGACTGTTTGGTGGCCAAAATATTCAAGTTTAAGCATTCATGAAATGAAATTTGTCCATAAATACCACACCACTTGTAGAATTTTATTCCCAAAGTGTACAAACTACTAAAACGATCACAAATCAACAGAACAAAATTTGTTTTTTAAAATATGTCATTGCCTCTGCAGTGATCACTTGAGCGAAATATACAGTACGCGCGATGAGATTTATACTAGCAAGCGATTGCTTTTAATTTGTGATTCTTGGAGCTTACGGGGAAAAGCTGCTAAATTTCTCATGCGAGGACGGGAGAGCCTCTTTTTCCCTTGGTAATAACCGCTTTCCTCCCTGACAAACAAATCGATGAACCTTCAGTCTATTTAAGATAAGCAATTTTAGTTGAGCATCCAACGCACGTCCCTCGGAATAATGAACAGCACTTGTCATAAATTCATAAAAGTATTCCAGACCGCGTATCAGAGCACACAATTTAGTCTCGAAATATATCGAGAGTTTTATTTTGTGCACGTCTAAAAGATGGATATTAATTTAAATGTCTTCCTGAATGCTTTAAAACTTGTGATCTGCACTACAGACATATTTCAAATGGGTGAAATGAATGTTGATTTCTAAACTTGTATTTGGATGAGAAAATCATGTTGTTTCACTGTCCAAGCTATGAACAATGTTTCAATTATTAACAGAAAATAAGTATTCAGCGTCTCGAGAACTGATTTCACTCAGTCCTGGGATCTAAACACCAAATAGAGTCTCCCTCTGCAGTTCTCACAGCATCAGCTAGTCAAAGCCAAAGTGTAAAAGAGTTCAACTTTTCATCACCTTCAACAAACAAGCTACTTACTGGGAAAACCAGGCAAGCGAACAACAGAGCACTTCCGAACAAAAACCTCACCGAACAAGTTTAAAGTTTCGTGGGAGTGACTCCCATTTCTGGGCTTAATTAAAACACAATTACCGTCCCTTCAGAAGCATTGAGCTCTCATTAACCCA
>JACJUY010000843.1:34954-57444 GCA_014220935.1 Platorchestia sp. MABIK | reverse complement strand
CAAACCATCGAGTGCTCAACGAAAACAAGATAGAATATGATAATTATTGTACGATTATAACATTCGGCAAACCATTTCTTAAAGTGCTGCAGACAAAATCCTTTAATTTTTTTCCACATCTCCTACAGCAGAGGTGTTACGGCAGTAATGATTATACAACGCAGTTAACGAAAAGCTTGAAAATAAATAAGGGTGAAATACCGACTGTATTATAAGAAGCCGATAATCCTTTGATTTTATCATCAGTTGGAGTACGTGAGAGCATGGGAAAGATTTGGGTCTTGTATAGGAGGAAAGCGAGTGACACCGAAGAAAGTCTGGACGTAAAATGAAGGCTCAATGTTCACCTCCCTAACGTTTGATCGGTTGCTCAAGTATCGTGTCACAATTATTTCTTTAGATGAAGTATTTTTGCGCGACACAAACAGATGTATTTTGCGTGCGAGAAAGTTTGAGTTGTTGTTCAAATCATTTCAAAATTTCCCTTTGGCTGAACGCTCGACTTGACTGAAAAGGTTATCAGCCAATTCTTTATCAGAAAATGAATCAGATCTACCTTTGGCGCATGGGGTGCTGTGGCTGTATTTAGTTAAAAGATTTCCAGATATTCATTATGATCACAAATTCGGTGTTTTTCCACTAGAAATGCAGTACAAGCCTGACTGTCGAAAGAGTATACCACGGTTTTCGATTGGCCAAATGCATTCTTTCTGAGGGTGCTGCACTTGGTCGATAAGTAAACTGCGATTGAAGAGTACAAACTTTAGCTTACGATCTAAACCATGTTTCATTCATTGAAAATGACCTTATTGGCTGCTGAATTAATTGGCCCAACTCTAACATGCTGAGAGGATGAGACCAAAAATTAAAAAAATTGAAGTGTTTCTTGCGGTATGATGGCATTAGGCTTCGGTGTGGTCATATTCGATATTTATTCGTAAATTAGTTTCTACTGTCACATATTAGTGAGTAGTGTCACATAATAATCCATCCTTATAAATTTGAAAATGTGTGTTAAGAAATTTTTCTATTTTGATGAGTGTCCAGAAGTATCTATATGAATGATTTTTCCTAAAATGTCATCAGAATATATTAAAAATCTTTAGTCAATCAGCTTAGTTTCAAATTTTATTCACACATATGGATTTGCATTAGCTCATATGACAGAAGAATATGACGCAGTATTATTGTTGAGGTAAAATTTGCTTTAAACTGTAAAATTGCTCTCTAGCAGCCTTTCATGAGATCTTACTTCATAAATAAACACTAGAAATCGATTACAAGTAAATAAGTTAATTGTAATTTGTGGTACTACTTTGGCAACTACTTGATGAGTTATTTAAAGCTTTGAGTTCTTTAGTGCTTTAAATTTTTAAAATGAACTCACAGAATGCTCAATAGTTGACACTCGGTAATTATGTAGTTACTCATGAACTCGCATGGCACGTCAAACTCAAAAATTTCATCGTTTATAAGAATATAAGAATACGTGTTTAGGTATAAGAATATGTGTTTCAGGTATAGAAATATGTGTTTTGAAAGAGTTTCTGCGCCGAGTTATTCTTGAAAGGAGACTCATGCAATTTATCACACACAGTTCGTGAGAATGATCACTTAGCTATTTCGGGTAATGAGCTTTAGAAGAAATAGGCCGATCGTTAGTATGACAACTTGGTCAGGTTGCCTGAGTCCTTGAGGAGATAAATAGAAGCGCAGAGCATCCTCAGCTCAGTCACAATCTGAAGCTCAAAGCGTAAGGGTGTGCTGCTTGCCGGCTCTAACCATCGACTGGTGCGCTACGTTAGAAGCGAATCTTCTGCTGTATGGCTTCTTGCAGTGGAACTGCTCCGAATATCTCATCAGAAAGAACTACGCTTGCTTATGTTATGTTTTATTACTTGCTTGTTTATTGACAGTGTTGATCGTGATCATTATTTCATAGCTGTGGTATTTGAAAACTTTCGAAAATTGCAGTTGATTTCTTTCGTTGACGCTTTATTTGGAAGATTTTTTTTTTCGGAACCCTCGTTTGAATATTGGATCAAACCCATCTTAAAAAGGTGAGGGTGTGCATGAGAGTAAGTTTTATTTTTAGATATTCTCTTCCGACTGCAGTAATTTGGCTTTAGGAATCCTAGTCCTAAGCCATAGATCTTTGCACGATGGTTCGCATTTTCATTCTAAAATCTCATGACATAATTGTGTGATCTACGAAAACATGACATGCAAATTTTTGAAGAAAATTTTGTATCATTTTTTCTATTTAGCATTTCTCTGTCTGAGTGTTTTCGTTTTGATTTTTCTTTTGTTATTTTTCTAAATCATTTAATCATAGATTTTTCTTTGTTTGCGGGAACAACTTTTCAATTTATGTGATTAATTTCACGCAGACATGTGCAAAATAACTTGACAACGTATGTTTAAGAAGAAAAGAACATATTTTTCATTTCATTTTCCGATTGATGGATCAAAAAGTTTCAAATTCTGTAGTTTGCCAAATAAGATATTCTGTCAATTAAGAAGTTCGAATTTAGTATTTTATTTTGAGTATAGCGAACGGATAAATAATGAACTCCGACATGGACTTGAAAATTATTTTTCGTTTGTTTATTATATTGCAGTCTCAGATTCTTCCGTGATTTCCTGTTAACTAATGCTGGAATTAATTTGATGAACTTGTGTGACATCGATGTGTACTGCAAAAACGAGTGTTTCAGTGTTCAAGCATTTTCATTGTCTTAAGTTAATTAGTATAGTAATTCGTAGATATTAATGTTTCCTAAATTATTACAACGAATAGTTCTACGACTAGGATATCCTCAATAGTAATACTTCAAAAAAGATGTTTTCAGGTGAAAAATTTAATTTTGACATATTTGAAATTTGTTTCGCCTGTCTTTTCTAGCACTGTGCTAAATTAATGTTGAGGCAATTAATGCTGGTTTAAAAACTATCGCATATCAATTAATTTATTTCGATAAGTCATGCCTTTTCTATCACTAATAGAAAAAATTGTGTAATTTTTTTAATTGACTCCCATCATTTCACTTTCGTTCGCTCTGTTTCTGCTGGTAAAACTCAGGTGAAGCTTTCATTTCTCTTTCTCCATAACTTCTATATAACTAATTCATCTAATGTTATTAATATGCGAAAAATTCTGGCAATAGTTTATTTTTATTTAATTTTTCTTGAATTGCTAGTGTTTGATTACAATAAATGCAGGTCACAATTTTTCCGCGCATATCACGGTATTTATTGTACGAGCGTGATTTTTGTGGCCATTTTATCCGAAAGCGCGTTCATTATGAGACCGATTTTTCGATTGAACTGTTTTGGATGGGCACATCGACAGGAGCAGAGATTGCACTCGCATCTCTACCTGCTTTTCATCTCTGATATTTCCCATCTTCAATTCAAATGTCCTTCGTTGGATCAAAAACTTAGGGCGCATTCGCCGACGCAGTGAAAGCACTTGGCCGTGGTATTGCCCTGCGATCGTTGGCTTCTTTAATTGGTCCTAATAAAATGACTCATAAAAGTACATTGGCCGTAAAAGATTTTCTGGAATCAATTCGATGCGAGGGCCTCACGCTTGTGGTGCAGTGAGCGGACGAGGAAAAGTTCTGTGCAATTTTCCATGGTTTTTATCTATATTTCTTCCTTTTATTGCTTTAATTTTCGGTTCAATCTTTAATGTTGGAATATTGAGATTCTTCAGTGTGCTGTGGTTCCTAATTAAATCAATTTGCTTATAAGGATGTATTTTGGAGCAGCTGAAGAAAACTCACTTGGGGACGGTATTTTATTCTGCTATTTTCATAATTGTTAATTAAATTTGATGAAACTTTTTTTCTGAACAAACCAGCACCATTATTTATAAAACTAGCGCCTAACTCTCAGTATCTAACTAGGTACTAGCTTTTTTTAAACTCAAAGTTCAACTGAAGAGAATTTTTTTTGTAATGAGAGTATTCATATTTCTGCGTACGAAATTGCAACCGCCACGAGAGAATTGTCCTTATGAAGTATTTCACGCGTTACCGTTAATTAAAACTAATCATCAAAATATATTTTTTAAACGAGTTGAAGAGTCGGTTTTCGAACTTGGTATTCCACTACCGTTTCTAATTCGTTTTTATTTTTAATTGCATGTGAGTGAAATATAGTTTTTGCATGCGTTTAAAAGAACTTGTGCCTGTCTGGGGTTTTGAGAGAAAACTAGCATTTGACATGAGATGTTCAGTACTTTTCTTTTTGAATCATCAATTGTCAAACCAGGCATTTAAATTGTACTTGTGGTAATATTTATTCTGTGTACAAACATTATCACAATAATATCACTTGTGTTATGCTTTGAATTGTAATATAATTGTTATCACAACATTATCACTTGTGTTGCGCTACGATTTCATTGTAAATGTTACCACTATATAATCGTTTGTACTGTTCTATGGATTTCATGATAAAAACATTTTTACAACGAATGGAAAATTGCAACCGTATATGCTGCCGGTTCCAAAATAAAAGCACTGTCATTTTAAACACATAATAAACACTTAAAACTACACACAATCACTTCAGTCACAAGACGTCATGCACTCAGTCATATCTAGAAATGGCAGGCTGTAAAAGTGTAATGCAGAGGAAGACGTGAAGTACCGAGCTAATGGTTAGGCAGGCCTTCCTTCAGTTGATGTGGAAAAGGTTCTAATTTGATGAGCCATTTTTTCGCTTCACTTCAGACTTTTTCTGCGGCGCCTAGTACTTTATTCTTCAACTTATAACACGTTCCTTTATATTTTTTCAATCTTGCTGTTTCGACGCCGAGGATGTACGGACACACCTTGTACATAAGTTTCCCGTTCCCATTCAGAACAATGTCCTCCTCGTTCCTCCCTTGGGAATAATTTTGTTGTGGTTAAAGAGTCTTGAAATACTTTATAATATATACTAATAAGTGGAACCTTACTAGTCTAACACGATGTGCAGAAATATAAATAAACGAAATTTCAATAAGCAAAGACCCGATGTCGTTTTTTGAAATTTTGCTGTAAACGAAAACGGCAAGTTTTAATGCTCAAGATACAACTTCCGTTCAACGTGCAACATAAACATAAACGTAAACGTTCAACGTAAACGTTCAACGTAAACATAAACATTGAAACTTAAGAATTTGAGAATTATTTGCTGCGTATTTGGTTTGCAAAGAACTTATGATTTCTAACGTTACTTGCGTGAGCAAATAAATATTTGCTATTCAAAATAGAAATGATTCAACAGAAATCTTTTAGTAGATGCGTTAGAAAGCTCTTAACAGAGGTGAAAGGTGTGTTAATTCTAATTTGCTGCCTCACTTGCCATAAAAATGGTATGAGTTATCAAATATATTGAACTCATAGCTTTAAAATTGAAAGTAACATCGATAGAAAAAAACTGTGTATCTCCTATCAAGCAACTCTGAAATCGGAACTCTGTAGCCTTTGTTCCAACAAGAATTCCGTCGAACATTCAATGTTTCAGGAATATATTCAGTGTTCTGTTCGAAAGCTCAGCTTCTAAAATGACAGGAAATAATTTTTGCTGGGTTAAAACATAAATGAAAAAGTTTTTCCTTTCTACAGGAGAAGTTTTTGTGTTATATTCGTCTCAATATTCTATCGTCCGGATGTAAAAAATCTCTTTGAGCTGAGCGTTCTGAAAACTGGAATTCTTTGTGTAGGAACGTTGCTTGAAAAAAGATAGTAAAATGGAGAGCTTTCAAAAGTGAGCGATAGTTAAATTATTCTCTGGATACTTTTATTTCGTAATTTACTTGCAAAATTGGTGTGTTCATTGTGTGGCACTATGAGAGGCAAATTCTGTCCTGTATTTTAGAAACTTCACTTATTTTTCACACAAGTGAGACAATTTTTTTGCTTATAAATAGCAGGCTTATTTGTTCTTCGGTTCTAATTAAAGGTTTGATCAAACGATAAAATTTCAATGCACAAATTGAATGATAACAAAATTCATCGATTTTTTGTCCTACCCGAACCGTAAGTCTCACATTGTTTCAAATGACATTCATGCTAAGATGCAATCCATTGCTCGGAGTGATAAGTGACTGATATCAACCTTACTCTCTTTTAAATTGCTGAAAATATTCACAAATAATTTTAGCGGTATTTCCATTCCCTGGATCAGAACATGTTTCCTCAATTCAACCAGTTTTGAGCAACCACGAAATCGTAATTAATTTTTCACTATTCGATGACTATTATTGTCTCGTACTCAACCACTCTCTCTCGTTTTTCGATGAGGCAAAAATGCTGCATCCTCAGTTCCTTGACGTCTACGATTGTCTCGTGATTGAAAAATGATCACTTGTCACCTTTGAATATCGCGGTTTTTAGAGGACGTTGGAGTTTCTCGCGCATTGTTTAGATGAGGATTCATTCTCGCGTATTCATTCTTTTAGCGTTTTTCGATTTGTTGCTTCTTGACGGCCCATCTGAGTGCATTGTTCAAGGCGGAAGAATTCGGCCCCAAAAACCATCACTAAAACGTTCCCAACAAGATCCCATTGAGACACGGCTCGGCGACGCGATAAGTTTGGGCCTCTTTGTTTACTCTAGGCACTTCCGACGTCGCCTGACGTGGTGTGGTCATGCTTATAAAGCG
This sequence comes from Platorchestia sp. MABIK, assembly GCA_014220935.1. Classification (NCBI taxonomy): domain Eukaryota; kingdom Metazoa; phylum Arthropoda; class Malacostraca; order Amphipoda; family Talitridae; genus Platorchestia; species Platorchestia sp. MABIK. Next base: position 50,784 of record JACJUY010000843.1, on the reverse strand, counting down.
CCAAACCTCACGTACGAGGCAGCTCATCCGTATTCATTGAAAAGTAATCCTCATTTATTACGCACTAATCCGTATTTATAAGCAACTAATCCCGTCTGAGCTTTGTGGGGCAATAGCGCACGGAAGGAGGCTTAAGAACCGCGCAAGAACCGATGATCCTGCGCCGTTCAGATTTATAGGGAGGACTTCACGATGACTTATTGGACTCAATAATAAGAGCGTCCAGAGGAAGAATGCTTGATAACGAGAGACGAAGGAGGGGCTTAGGCAGAAGAAAGTTCTTCAGTTTCATATCTCGGAAATCTTTCACGGCTCACCACGACAGCTTGACTTACGTGATGGATTGCGACTTCAATCTCGTCTCCGACCACCTTTGTCTCACGCGTAAAATGTATGAATGAAATCAGGAAATGGTGTAGTTTTTTATTACTGGGTTGGTTTGCTGTTTCTTTCTGTGGCCAACTTATGGAAATCGCATTTCTTATTTTGATTTTTGAAATTACTGAACTACAGGAGCAGCGTTGTAGACGTACAGTAAAAGAATATAGCTATCTCGTACGTAAATGAACTTCAAAGTACAACACAATGAGAGATGTGTGTGATATTCAAAATATGTTTCAACTGGAATAACATTTGCGTACCATTTTCTGTAACTTTTATTTCCACAAGAGTTTCGACTACCAATCAGTGTTTTCAAAAATTTATCCAGAGCTCTTTCGAAAGCTCAACTTTTAAAATATTCTAAAATATATTTTTCAGTGCGAAAATATTGATGGAAGAGTGCCAATATTCAAGGATAATTTGGCGTCCTATTCTTCCTAATATTCTGTCGTCTGGATGTCAAAATGTTTTTTTTGAGCTTAGCGATTTGAAAACTTGATGAATCTTCTGTGTAGGAACATTATCAGCCAAAATTGGTCCTTGAACCGAAGCCTCCCACTGTGCTCTCAAATTACGGTAATCGATGTTCTAGTTTCTTTTCCCACGTATCGAGAGGCATGACTTACAACAAACGGGAACATTGCCTTTCGCCACAGGAGACCTCGAGTACTCTTTCCTAAACACCGTCAGCCTCCTTTACTGACTGACGAATAAACGTTGCAGTAAGATTCTTTAACGTTGCACTACGAATCGGTCGACGTCTATCCAAATTACAGTGTCCTACTATTTTGGGGTAGAAGACAACCCTCCTGGGGTAGAAGACATCGAAGTTTATTCAAACTTCAGTGCCCGACTATGTTGGGGTAGAAGACAACCCGCCTGGGGTAGAAGACATCGAAGTATATTCAAATTTCTGCGTCCTACTATTTTGGGGTAGAAAACAACCCGCCTGGGGTAGGAGACATCGAAGTTTGTTCAAATTTCTGCGTCCTACTATTTTGGGGTAGAAGACAACTCCTCACGTCGCTCGGCTTCGCTTGAGTTCAGAGTAATGGACTTGGTTGTCGCGTGTGTGGATGGGCTTCTCCCCCACTGAGGAATGGTTAGTGGCATCTTGGGGCGTCCGAGGACGGGACGAAAGCCCCCGCTGTGATGGCAACCACGTCCATGTTGTGACATAAGAGGCCGTTTTCTGCGACCAGCGCTGGCGTCTGAGAACTGGGACCGATGATCGATGGGCGCTTATGCGTTTTCCACAGCAATTTTTACGTTTTTCTCTGTAATTACTAGCGAAGGTTCTAATTATCCGTGACTTTGGAAGAATTGATTTATCCTTGACTTTCGAAGGAGAGGTATATCCGTGACTTTGGAGGGGTAGATTTATCCGTAACTTTGGAAGAAGTGATTTATTCGTGACTTTGAAACAAAATATTTGCCCGTGACTTATTTGGGAGCACAATTGAGAACGAAAAGCCATTATTTAGGCTAAAGGTATTTTCATAATTGGTTTCTGGATCCGAGCTTTGCCGTTTCCGGGTGTAGAAAATGACCTCCGATGCTGGCGACGATGCTTTATTGTCTTGTTAGATGATATCTTCTATGATATGATGAAATGTCTTTAAAATATGAATGTAAAGAACATCTGATATTTGAAAGAGTGTAGCATGCAGGGTGTCCATGAAAAACGTATCAACTTATCTTAAATCTATGATATAATAAAATTCTATCATATTTAGTAAACTGCATTTCGAAGGGATAGCAGTTAATGAGATGCATTGGAATTATACTGTTGCGTGGTAATGTAAAAAATTACCCTGTTTCCATTTCAAATCAGTGGATTTATTCCAAGGTACGAGCCGTTTCTGTTCAACCGTTACGTTCAGAAAATCTTTAAAATCAAGCCTGTTACACAAATACACCATTCCACTACTTTACACTCGTGCACGGGTACACTAGGACAGCGTTATCTAAGAAATATTTCCTCTGCTCAAATGATAACAGCCTCTAGGAATAAATTCTAGCTCTATGTTGGGAAAGTAGCGCCGTGATTTTCAACAGAGCGAGTGCGCTCGTCATTATGACATCCGCGGTGCTTCAAAGTTTCATGTATATTTAGCCCGGGAAGTTTACCTTGGGCTGAGGTCCGTGTATGTTATTCAGCCAGTCGTTTGAAAGCGACACCTTAACTGCCCTTGTGCAGATTTCCACGTGTGGAAATTGGAACGACCTCAGTGAACACACGGAGAAGTGCTCGGTTTCATCGTAAATGAGCTCAGTGTGTGAAAGACTCATAAATTCTAATGGCACTGGCGATTTGAAAGCGCCGAGCAATCGAGAAAAAATACATTGAAGAAAAAATTAATGAAGTCTTCCTCTCATTATTTTCTTGTGAGAAAACTTCTCTTCTCAGATATATCGCCAGGTTCGCGTACTAAAGACCGAGCAATACTCATCTATTTTCAAGCATCGCACTGTTAAATGACACTTCGAACGAATAGGAGTCTATTAAGAATGTGCAGTATCACGTTCGCAAAATCGAGGCTACGATTCACACATTTCAAAACGTTTAGTTTTAAGAAACTTTAAATAAATAACATCTTTTTATCTATTGATCGCTTTCCATCGGAGAGAATTTTTTTGAGTTGTTGCGGAAGATCCAAAGAAAAAGTTTCCAGGCATCGAATGGGGGAACTTCCAGCAATGAGCTCTCCAGCGACACATTTCCCTAAATAACGAAGCTACAAAATCGTCCAAGTTAAGAAATTTAAAACGAAACCAAAGCGTCATTTTGGAAGCAGTGGGTGCCAGCTACTTTCTGTCGTGTGTGTGTGTGACTTGAAAATGTCGGCAGTTCATTAAATATTTTACGTTAGCACGGTTGTAGGTGCTTTCATAGACTTGTGGTATGTCAGAAACCGCGGCCGCGAGCGTGGTTCATGCCTTCCCACACTCGAACAGCAGCGTCGCTGCCGCTCCTTTTTTATATTTTTTGTTCCTCCGAGGTTTGCGCTGTGAATGTAAGCGGAACGGGTACTAGGAGGGATACAGTGCACAGCTCGGCATGGGGGGACTCGCACGTATGAAGAAACTTCAAATCGATCTCACGAGCGGTGTGAAAGTTTAGTCGTTGATCTGGATAGATTTACACTATAAAGTGTGGTGGAGTATGAGGCGGGATAGGGTCAGAATGAACTGTACGTGTGTTATTCCTTTATTCACATGTAAAGATGCTGATATAATTTAAATGATGCTGAGTTTTATGATAGATTGTAGAGAACTTAATGAGCTCAAAAGTTTTAACTCGATAATAGATTAATTAAGCTCACATGATTTACTAATTATTTTGGAGAAAAAATCTAAAAATCTAAGCATCAAATCTAAACGTCATCGTTTTACAGGAGAAGAAAACATGTCAAATTTTATTACGATGAAGCCAAGTAAGGAGAAACATGTCTTCATCATAAAATTGAAATTCCCGCATCAATTTGTTGGTCTTCCCCGGGAAAAAATTCGCTCTCACCGTCAGCGCAATAGAATTTCGATAACAACATTTCTTGCAGTTGTTGAGTTTCTTGAATGAAATCAAAACCTTCTACAGAGGAATAATCAATTATCAAACTCATCTAAAATTCATTAATCTATCAAAAGAGTGCTTCTTATTTTCCTCTCGATTATATGTTGAACAAATTTAACAAGGACGTTGATTGCGTTGAAGCTAACTGTGATCATTCTGGGATATTGCTTCTCATTTTGAGTGCGAAACGTTAATTGGAGTTAAATGAAGCAAAGGGCGAAAGACCTAAATGAAGCAATTGACCAATTCTCAGGATACATCCCCTTGGCCGACGTGATTATTCTTCGAATAAATTATACTCGTAAATCTACTAACGAATCGAACATGCCATCCGCAGAATGTTGCATTGGTCTGTTAAACTCGATGCTTGAAAAGACTTCGCTGCTAAATTATCATATCAGTCAGAACATTACTTTATGCGTGCTGTTACGAGCCCTTGAATATGAATCTACTCAGAAATTGCACCCAGGTTACGCTGATAAAATTACAAAAACAGCTCTAACCTAAGATAAATGAACGGTTACACAACACGTTGCCTCTGAAAACTGCAATCCGGAATTTATTAAATTAAAAACAGATTTTATTTGAAGCCCATGGGATGCCGTAGCACTCGGCACTTTTGAGAGAACACGGAAGAAAATTATTACGATTTGCTTATCCGCTCCATAATTGTTAGAGGCGAGAAAAACGTTGAGCCCAAAGTTTCGAGATTTATGTGCTGGTATTACAAAGGGCAGTAACATATTGTTCTGTGCGGCTTCAAAGGAAGCGAACGATAGAAACTCGGGTTCGTGAGGTACGGGGAGGAGGTCTGGGTGAGCCGGTAAAATCCTTGTGTTCAGTGCCTCATTAATCTTTCTCTACATTTAGAGAAATGTTCGTGCGAGAGCGGGGAGCTTTTTGCGGTTTTTCGCCTGAGCCCAGGCATTAGCATTTTGGGCTACATGGAAAAATATCTTCTCGAGCGCACGTTATAGAGTAAAGAAGTTTTTCTGTGATGTCCTGAATTTGAATTCCTGCCTGGGAGCGCGATGTTAGCTGGGATAATTGGGTTCTATTCGTCTCTGAGTTCAGAGAGGGGACTTTTTTCAATCCCTGTAATTGCTCACACAATTTATTGACTCATTGAATTTGGCGATAGTTACCTGATTATTCGAGATCTAGCTCACAATTGGAGTGTGTAACTACCTAATAAATAGAGTTGTTCTGAAAAAATTCTATTTTTGAGGAAGCTGCTTAAAAACGTTGCACTATTAGCCCTCATTTATATAGTCATTAAAATTTTATGTTTGTACTCGTAATCAAATGCTTTTATTTCTATGATTTTGAAAATTGTCCCTCATATTAAAAAAATTGTAGCAAAACCTACGACGGGATAAAATAGAATTTTATCGAGGCGAAACCTTTACAGTGCTATCAAAAGTAGCCGCGCTCATATATACCTATAACTAAAATGTTTCTTGAGATGCTGGTACAAAATTCTTTTTACTACTCGTTTACTTTTTGTAGATACCTGCAGTTTTTCTTTTTCACTGCTGAGCAAAAGTTCAGCACAGTAATCACTCATTTATGAATTTTAGATGACTTTTCACAGTTCAATTTACGTCAGACTTAGTAGCGCACTTCAGTATTGGCGGTCCTCAAATTTCAATGATCAAGTGAAGCTCTCTACTTGTGTTCATGCTGCTTTTGTGCAGCGCCTCTCATTAGTGCAATTAAAGCAGGAAGACAGCCATCAAGTTCTCGAGGTGTTGGCCTCAGACCGGCCGCGCTACAATTAATGTTTCTCAGTTCAGAAATAATGCGAGCTTGCTCGAGCCACAGTTCTCATTTTTACCTATTGAAGCCCCAGTTTGGCTCCAAAATAAATGATAAACACGGCAGGTTCCCCATAACTTTGCCAAACTTTCTAATTACTGAGCAAAATTAATTAAACTTCGGATGAATTTTCCTCAGGAGCACCCGAATTCACGATGCAACTTATCCTCCACCTTTGAAACTTGTGAACATGCCTTCCTCGGCCTGGGAACTTAGCTTAGAAATACGATCGCTGCGCTACGACAGCAAATTGTACCTGATTGTTTATGGGTCGTGAGGCTGAGTCAATGGAGGGAAAAATCTCATTTTATGGCCCCTTTCATGTTCCTCGAACGGTCCCATCGGTTGAAAATGCAAACTTGCTTACCTCGCCGCCTGAAAGGCAACGCGATGAGGGACGCGGCGGCCGCCCTGTTCGAAGAGCCAGAAAAGAGAGCCTTTAGCACCAAATTGTGAGCTCTGTTATAATTCTGAAAATTGCTGTTTCACGACCAAGATAAGCAGCAAAATACCTGGAAAACCCTGACGGTTATGGCCTCGAGGCCTCTTTTGAGTTCATCGCTGAGCTGAAATAAACCGAGAAATCCCATAAATCTTGGTTACGGCTCAAGCGCCGTGAACAAGTTTTTTCAAGTTAGTTGAAAGCGGTGTTGAACCTTTTATACGCTCGTACAAAAGTTGACTGCTTAAATTTAGCAAAGAGTTTAAATTATAGAATACATGAGTGTATTTTTGTTCATTGTTTAGCGTTTCGCAAATTTGGGTTTCATGTAATATTTTCTTTTTTTTGCAGGATTCAGAGCTACTGAGGGGTCTTGGTACCGAACGAAGAGGACGAAGCTTCAATTTCCCGCATCATGGCGTCATCAGCTGCCCTTTTATCAGCGGCGACGCTTCTGCTTCTCTTCCTGCAGTCGTCTGAGGGTGCCCAAAGATATTCCTTTGACACTCCGGAGAGCAGAATGTACAAGTTTTACGATACGTCTTCAGCGGTTCTGAACTCTGATCGGAACCTACTAGGAACAAGTCGGAGATACGTTTCCACCATGAGCGAGTTTCCGAAAGTTTCCCGAAGAAACGTCAGAGAAAAGGATATCGCGGCTATTTTCAGAGGCGTTGCTTATGGGATTACTGAATCTCCTGGACTTTCAAAATCCTCAGAAATTCCAACTTCAACCACAAGTATCCCCGCCTCTTCCACAACCGCAGCGCCTGAGCCGATTTTCAGGACATCAACAAGATTAGAATTAATCAGACAGCATGAAAATGAAAACAGTGAACAGCCTGGTGAAGCAGTACCCCAGGGTAGTGAAAATAACTACGATGACCAGCCCAGAAATGGAATTTTGAACTACTACGTAGAGAGGGAAAGAAATACTTTATCAGGATCTCACAGCGGCCATCGAGAATATTATCCGACTGTTATATCCAGCATTCCTCCAGAGACTGAAGGAAGATCTCAAACCCCTGGAAAGTACATTGTTTCTGAAACCAAAATTGGGCAAACCATGCATGTTCACGTTTACATGATCGGTATTCTCATGGGCTTAATTGTCTTGATTTCACTCGTGAGCTTGTGTAGGATTCACTCGTGTACGCAATTGATTCCCCGTGGGCATTATGTGACTCTACAGTTGCTGATTTTGCTCGTCGCTTCACTACGTTGTATCATTCTGTTGCACGACCCTTATGGATTACAAGGTAAATTGCCGCGGGCTCTCATCTCCCTCTTGATGCACACAGTGCCTCCCATCCTCTCCACGGCATTTGCCTTGATGCTTTTGATCTTGCTCAGAGCCGCCAAGTTCTCGCTGCTGTCATCCAAAGTCCAATCTCCTCTGGTACTCGCTGTGCTAACTGGCATGCACATCGGGACCAGTGTCCTTATCGACGTCTCGAATGGTGTCCTGCATTATCCTGAGTCAGCACGCAAACTTGTTACTGGAATCCAATGCTTCACTATTATATGGAACATCATTCTCATCATTGGGCACGTTTGCCTTTTGTATCAAACGTTTATCCGCATATCGAAACGCAGAATAATTCTTCCTCAGTACACTTGCGCAGTGATGTGTGTAGCTGTAATGCTGCAAGGAATTCTCCTCGGATTTTCATTTTATCATATCTGCAATCGAGAGTTCAGAATGAATTCAGAGGACGGACTCAAAACATGGTCTTGGTGGGTGTTAGTCAGCTTTGAACGGTTAATTGAAGGTTTCTTTTGTGCTTCACTTCTCGCCGCTGCTGCAACTCTAACGATGAAGCAATCCAATTCCAACACGAACGAGCAAAAAATATTTTCAGTGGGAACATCATACGACGCACCGAGCAAATCGAACACGCTCAGAGGCAGAAGTCCCCTTACAGGTAAAAATTTCATGGCTTCGAATTATGCTTTGGCTTCCACAATGCAGAAAAAAGGAAACACTGTGAGCGGGAATTTCGTTCAGAATTTTAAAGCAGCAAATGAGAATGCTTATGAATCTGCAGGCGATTTCGCAGTCCGATGGAACATGCCGAAGCCGGACATATGCGCTCAAGAACCAAACTGCGTGAACGAATGCTATTCTCCGAACCTGCCCGAGCAAGAAGGTCGTCTCCCTGACCAATCTCCGATCGGCCAGCCCATGCAAGTTAATTCTTCTTCCCTCAGCAGTCGAACCCTCCCTCCTCCTCGTTACTATTGTGCTCCTGTTCCTGTTATAGAAAAGGAAGTTCCTGTTGTCAGCCGCGTCGCCACTTATACTCTGCGACCTCAGAAAACGCCTAATATTTACTGCGAGATAGAAGACCCAACTTACGACGTAGCGCCTTACTACACTAAATCCATCCCCTCGACTTCCAGTGAAATTTACAGCAGCCCTCATCTTTTAGGCTCAAATTATATGCAAGATGCTATCCCCGACCACCTTTATGAACTGCCAGAAGTCCACCGCCCTACCAACATGAATCATAACTCGGCATCTTACGCAGATTTTTCGAACAGACAACTGAGAACAAACATGGATGACAGCTCAACATCGTCTCATCATTTGCTCAATCAAATTTCAGGGAATTTAATGCTTCCTTTGCAAAATTCTCAGAGTAGATTTCCTAGTAGTAATCATTCTCAGAGGAACAGTACTTTGGATACCTCACCTGATTCAGCAATCGTATTAGATTATTCTTCTCATTCAGAAATAGAAGACCAAAATGGGCACATGCTGCGACATCACGCACAAAAATCTATATATGAGCAACAAGCAAGCGTTAATAACAGATTAGACTTCATGAAAATGAGCACGCATTCGCTTAATGAAGTTTTTAAGCATAATAGCGGCCTTTTAAGCAAACTAGTTGGCAGTAGTAACACTAGCTCTGGATATCAACCATTGAACGTTGATGATTCACATTTGTTTAATGCAGATAACACGGGGGACCTCAATGACCCAGATGATGGAGAGACCTCTATTTCTGTCCCAGTGGAATTTCATAAATCAAGAGAGACAGAAGTTACTTCTCCGAGGAAAGCGACAAGGAAGTCTTCAGTGGAGACCGCCGATGTTCCCCAACCTAAAGTCCCCGGCGGTCTGAACTCATCGGAGGAAGCAGTGGCCATCTCCTCTACGAGTCCGGTCACGTCCCTGTGAATTTCATCCCCCGACTAGATTTATAGTATCGAGTTTTGCAGGCGCTTTCAAAAGCTTATCTTTATGACGTTTGTCGTACGTCCGGTTTGCTTTATTTCAGGCGAGTAGCTGGCAGTGCTGGCTACGCAAAAAGACGCTCGTAGTTTAGGTTTCGGTGAGGGCTCATGTTACTTCTGTGAGATTGTTTGTTGATAGTGAAAGTGTGGGTCGTAAAACCGAGCGAATTGAACTAAATCGTCACGGTTCGCGAGAATTGATGATCGAGTAGCAACGTGTTCACGAAAAAATGTAATTATTTAAATGCTGGAAAAGCTGTGGGAGTTTATAGGTTTGCTGCGTTTATTTTAGTCTTTAGATTTTGATGCTTTGAAAGTTAGCTGAAGTTCACAACATGTGCTTTGCTAGTGACCTATTTGCAATACGTGAAAATGGAAGAACAGCCGTAATTTCAATATTTGTGGATTTAAAAATAAACAGTGACAATTTTTTGAGCGAGTAGATTTTGTATAAGGTGATGTTACAATTTACGTTATGTGTACCCCGTGAGTCATAATAATGCGTTCTATGACGATTCCTTTGTTTTAAGCCAGTTGTACCTGTATTGAACAAGGTAATAATGGGAACGCTGGAAGAAAACTTTACCATTTCGAATGGGACAGTGACGGTCAAGTTCGTGTATATCTGGTTTAACAGGCTTTACACTTGCGTGATGTATTCCCTTGTACACGTGAATACTCAATGTATAGGTATTATACGAAAATATGATGATTCTCTTGCATAAGTGAACACGTAGTACGAAGGTTTGATGGATTCCTTTCTGCTAGTGAATACGTAATGCATTGGTGTAATACGGAGGTATAATGTATTCTCTTGTATAATCGCGTTCTTTCTTTTCATGAGTGTAGGTTTTACAAGAATCTTGACCGATTTGTGTCATATTGTTTGTTATCTCTTTGCACTTGGGCTGTACGATAACTTCTGAAAATAATGAACATTTTGGCAGTAAACGTATAGCATAGAAAGTACTATTTTTGCTCGGAATAATTGATAACCTTTGAAAACTATTAGATGGCAGATCAACGTCTACGAAATGTAGTGACTGTGATAATCTTTTTGTGCTATTTTTGTAAATAAAATGGAAATCTAAGGCACGTACGAGTTACGAATGTGAATGAATTTTTTTTAGAAGGGCAAAATTGCTTAAACCGAATTTGGTCAGTGCTTAAACCTACGACTAGAAGTTTATTTTTTACTTCCACAGAAAATAAAAGAAGCCTTCATAGCACAAATTGACTGTAGTATTGCAATTCTTTAATTCATGCCGAATAACTTCACCCTTCATAATTTTGTAATCCCAGTTACACCCTTTGATAACTCAATTTGGTAATGTCAGATAAACCATTTGATAATTTCGATTACACTCTTTAATTCCTATCGAATAACTTCAAATTCTTTCACCTAATACGTTTTAGCAAAATTTTACTCTGTTTATACGAGTTCAAAGTTCTTCCAGTTGATTAAATAATGGGTGACCGAGTCTCATGATATGATTGTTTTGCATGTGGCATTTCGACAGGGTATTTCTGCAAAAACTATTCTTCGCTTCTCCTTCACATGCGCCTCGATTTTTAGATTGTGTTTAACTTTGGCTTTCGATAAATGCACCATGTTTCATATTTCAAAGGTTTGCGCAATTTTCCGTCTAAAAAACCAGCGTTGGCATATTTTCTAGGTACTGGAACATGCTGAACTTGTTCATGTACCAAATATAATCAATTCTTGGCTTCAATTTGGAGATTTTTGTGAGAAAGTGGTAGATGTTTACGTCATTTGATACACTTATAGAAGCATGATACTTCAAGCTTTCTTTGTACGGAACTTTATTCACTAAATCTTCATAATTCAAATAGGAAACATTTTATCGCTAACTTCTTCCTTACATATGTCAATCTTCTACATAATGAGCTGTCGATACCAATTCAATAGTATCTTCTTCTTCGTTTGAAAATGTGTGATTTGGCCCAGTATAAAGTGTAACGAATTAAATACAGCTGCTTGATTTGAAGGATTTGATTAATTTCTCAATTTAATTCATGTACTCCTACTTTGGTGGTAGATTCCTTGTTCTTTTGGTGCTGTACTTCGTACTTTCTAATACAGTTAGCTACGATAGTTTATGAATTGTCTTTCCTACATTCTGAAGTATTTTTTTATTAGAGATGCACAGTTTAAAGAACCACTACTTCATCGGCGAGTTTAGAACTTTCTTATATACATATATATATATATATATGGCATGGTTGTCTCTGTAGAAACATATGTAATTGTTTTGTATGTTAAAAATCACTATAATTCTCTAGTCGCTTTCGCAAATGACACAATAAAATGAAAGCTAAAATTACAATTGTTTTTTTTTCTACACCTTTTTAGGGAGTTACGACCTAAAATTTCAAACGGGATGTGAATATTTTTTATTGATAAATCTTTGAGCTTGAACTAAATTCTATCTAGGAAAATGTTTTAAATATTAACTCTCACTGAAGTCTTGCTGTATTTTTATTAAATACTGAGACTTATTTGACGCGCACTGCAGAAAGGGAAAAATTTTGCCTCGGAGAATCAAAAACCTTTTTTCGCTCCTACATTCAAATATTTACGGCTCTTAATTCAACCGAAAAAGAAATGTTATAAACGAACTAATTTCATTCAATGGGAAAACCTCTGCAATTCTTGAAGTAGATTTTCGTTGAAACAATTTTCCTTTCGAATAGTTTTTCACTGAAATCGATTTGCATTGAAATCGATTTCTTTGAAGTTGTTTTTTATAAATAAATAATTCTTGAGGAATATTTTCAGTTATATAGATTATTTTTTAAATAGATTTTCGTTTCGGCATATCAAATCAATGTGCATTCATAGTGTACTTTTCCTCATTAATACCAAGAGCAATAATTCATGCTGGAGCAATAATTAAATATCGAATAACCATGATGAATTTGAGTTCGACTTTCAAAGAAACATGTTTATTCTTCCCTCTGCAGATCCCCATTGGGTTGAGTACAAGATACAATAGCGTTTGCGGATATGTCTCATTTAGATGAATTACTGTTAAACTAATTAGATAGTCATAAAAAAACATGTCATGAAGCATGTAAAATACATCTTGAAAATAATAGTTCTGAAATTTATTCAATGATTATTCTTACTTTATCGGGAGCCCAAAATACAAAATGCTGTCCCTCTGTTAAAGAATATCCTTGAAATTGGGATACTATGTACTATTTTGAACATTTCAGATTATTCAATTCCATGCTATAACCATCGATTCATTTTTCAACTTTGACATCCATTGTAACCCACATCGTATTATGCCTGACAATAAGGTAAAATTTTTAAGTAAAAAACACAATTTTCGCAACACGAAACAGAGCAGTTAAATAATCGGCAACAATTGAGTTTCCAAAGCGTTTGCAGCCCGTAGTAAATTTTGGCTGATGGCCTCTGAGCCTGCGATATATTTCTGTAATGCCTTTACCTGATTTGTGACCCAACGAGTTGGGCCACACGCCTCATTAATTGTCCGCACCAACTCCAGTCCCAGTGATCGAGGTGAGTGAACTTTGGGGACGGTCTTAATATTCCGCGTGGAAATGTTTTCGCGAATGAGATATGGTTCCAACTCCAGAAGAAACTGAACAGAAGAAAAAAATAATGAAAAGGTTCTATTTTATATCCTCGTTCTGTTTTACTGGTCATGCAACATGCACTCCCTTATGAAAGCTACAAAATTATTTTTCGTTTTTGTTATTTTGATTTTCACGTTATTTTAATTTTTTTCCCAATCAAATTAAATGATTTAGAGTTAAATGGAGTCCGCTAACTCATAATTAAAACACCTTAAATTTTTCTCATATCATAGATAGGTTAGAATAGGTTTGGTTAGCTCAGGTTAATTAGGATAGTTGAGGTTAGGTTAGGTTAGGCCTGGTTAGGTTAGGTTAGGTTAGGATAGGTGAGGATAGGTCAAAATAGGCTTAGATGAGTAAGGTTAGGTTGCGATTTCTTTTAACTTTTTAATCTACCGAAATTGTAGTAGTTTTTCCCGCGCTAACAGACGACAGAAATTTTTTATCACAGTTAATAAAACGCTGTCAATCAATGAAATTCTACATGACAGTCTGTTCATAAAATACTTATGATGTTACAAACACAATATTCGAGCTGATAATCTGCAGGAAAAAATTGGTCACTTGTTTCATGCTCAAGCTAAATCAAATACAATAAAAACATGGAAAATCACAGTACACAATCGTTGAATAGGAATAAAAATATTCTGTATCACAGGAATATTAACCAGCAGATGATCAGTTAGCATTGCACAATAGCTATACGATCGAGGATGTTCATGACACCAGAGATACAGGCGAGAGAGACGATCGAGTGGCTGTTTCAAATTTTAAAGAAAAGAAAAGAAAAAAGAAAAAAAACAGTTTATTTCCTATAGAGATGGTACCAAATATAATCATTGGTTTTTAAAATATCTTAAAGTGAATACTCTTAGATGATACACACACACGAGTGTTGTAATACCCATGTCACTAGTCGAAAAGAAATGATTGAGGGTAATGTACTCCTCGTGTTGCTTAGTCTACATTTAATGATACATGTAATTATAGTATAAGAGACAACACAATTTCATGGACGATGCATTTCCATTGTGGTGTGAAAACACTTCTGACAGTTTACAAGTACATGGCATAAAACTTTGACATTATTGACGACAGGAAGTAATATTAGAATTGCTTGTTTCGGCAGAAGATTAAAAGATGCTATACAATAGAAAGGTTTTAGAGCATATGATTATCAGTATTTTCATCGAAGCCAGGTTTAAATTAATGGGCATTCAATGCTTCTCTTTATTGTAACAACATGGGCATTATATACAATGCATTTTTATTGATTTACTTAAAGATCACTTATTTTACGGTATTTTTGATGCACACAGACTTTAATAATTGCCAGATCAGCACTTAAAGGTTTTACAAAAGTTTTGACCACATTTTTAACGACTCGTTTATAAATTTTTCAATTCATATTCCTCCGATTTTCATAATATGCAGTATGTTATAAGACAAGTATTAAGTTCAGGATTATTGTCGATGCTCAAAATTCTGTTCATGATGTTGGTAATTGTTTTACAAATTAGGGTATTAGAAAAATCGTTATTCGCTTAACTCGTAGAATTTCTGAATGTAAACTTGCCCAGTTGCTGCGCACTTTATAGTGCTCTTATTTAATTAAGTATGTATAACGCCCACTTTATACACTTACAGAGCATCACAAACATTATCTATGGTTTTTCTAGCATGAGATGGCTTAACATATATGGTTCTGTATAATAACCTTTGAAATCTTCAATACATCTAGAAATGGCAACTTCGCATGTATGTAGATCCAGCTCATACGTGAAACTCATTACGTGTGAATTAAGAGCTTGTAGAGATCCAAAAGGTTAAACATTTTTAAACTTTCGAATGAATCATTCGTGTGGGCATCGTATTATAATCCTCTCGCTAATGTAATGTTTTTTTTTTTGGAGGATGAAGAGCTAATTTATTTTATCATTTTCAGTTCCATGTCATGCTTATATTTCGTACTGTATAAATAATTGTGAAATCAGTGTTCGATGAAGTTTTTTTGAAAGCTTCTTCTTTTTTACTTTGTTGAGGGTTTTTTCAGATATTGATCGTTTAGAACTGATGTAATTTGCTTTACAAAATTCAGGTTTTTATTTATTATAATGCCCGGGAACTTGCAGAGAGTTGGTTTCATCAATCTTTCCATCACCAATCTTGGCACTTGGAAGGATGTATTCCGCTTGCAAAAAACTAAAATATATTTTGTCTAATCGGTATTGATGTTCCTTTTATATTCGCTCTGAGCCACGGTGAAAGTTTTTTTCACTTCGTTATTTACATTTTCTGTTATTAAAATGAGATTTTCATTAGAAAGATCCGTAGAAAGAGTGCTGTCTTCTGCAGAAAAGAATGATTATGAAATATAAAGTAGAATTAACTACATCATTGACATAGATAAAAAATGGGAGAGGCTTAAGGACAGACCCTTTTGGTATTCGTTTGGTACTCCATAGTACCAATTTTCTAGCATGCATTTGAGAAATTGCCATCATCTGCTTCAGAAAATCAATCAAATCAGTTAACTTATTTTAAGCTAATTAAAATTTTGTTTGAAAATTATATGAGATATATATGATCGTTATTATTAGCTACCACACTGAGTCGTTGGAGCAAGCACACGGACGAGCAAATACCTATAAGAGGAATTGTTAGAAAGTAAAAGAAAGAGAAACATCACATTACGCAAAATTAATACAAAAATATTTGTTTTTTATATTTTTAAATACAAAG
>JACJUY010000843.1:17190-29614 GCA_014220935.1 Platorchestia sp. MABIK | reverse complement strand
TTCAGCCCGTGGCTTGGTGCAAGCAATATAGACATTTTTCTTAACAAGAAAGACTGGAAAATGATTACTGGTGAGAGTATAAGCCAAAACTGAAATTTTACTTAAAATAGTTCGATCCTCATTTATAGATAGGTTTTATATACCCCAGCATTACTTGCAAATGGAAGTACATGCTGATATTCATGCATGTAACGTGTACTCACTAATTTCACCAACGATCGCTGCTTGCATCGGGCTCCAACAGAGTGGTAACGTTCACAACGATACAATTCTATATAGCATTTTGGGCAGCAGCGTTCTTTTATTAGCACTGCATGCCGATGCATATTACCGCAAGCCTTCGCTCACGAACCAGAGTATGGGTCTTATGAACGTCGACTCGGGACGTGGCTGCTACAGCTTCAAAAAGTCCGCTCACGGTTGGTGGTAGCAGATGCGGTTTTGGAAGCTTTTTAGTGAGGCTATCATTAGGTATATCTCTATTTGATAGGAATGATAACTATACCTCTTTAGGCTGTTATTATTAGGTAGCATAAGAATTATGTTAAACTCGTATCGAAAATGTTGTAGGAAGTTGTAATACGTTTTATCATGACGGCAGACAGACAGTCCAGAGCTAAATAATTTTCTGAAAATTTCAACACCTCATTTTCCTTCACTCTAGGTATCACACTGCACCTTACGATAACCAGCTATGATATAGCTTATGGTTACCGGCAGTTCAAACAAACGTGGCGCAAAATGCTACGTGTCGAATCACGTTCATTCTTGGGAAGGAACGAAAAAAGAAGTACAACAAAAAAATTACAGCTTAGCTTTCTTCGTTCTCATGCGTTTTCACACCATTTTCGTACCGAAGCTGGTTTTTGTCTCCTGAATGAAGTCTGACGTTCAACAGGCACTGAAACAGGTACTCATGTATGGAGATTCTGAACCAAACAATGACCAAATCAAAAGCAGAAATTGACGACGAAACTGTGCGTGCCACGTGTAATCAGGTGATCCCTTGTCTCCGCCAGGTTATCAAAGAGAAAGGAGGATATGTTGAATACTTCTAAGATGTTATTAAATACAATACATTTCTTTTTTATTTGATACATGAGTTGTTTTTATTGACCTTGACATAATTCAAAAAACATAACTATTATTTGTCAACTCTTCCCTGGGCCACCCGGTATGTAGCTATGAAAAACTTGTTGTCAAACAAATTTTCCCAAAGAAATACCTTTAGCCCATGAAAAGTTTTATTTGAGTCACTGAAGTTACATCAAACAATAGAACAAAGTCCATTTCAGAACATCAAAATCATGGGAAGAACCGTCAATTCTTTTAAAATCATCATCACGAATAGTTGCGCTGCGCTTCTCTGCATGGCTGCGTAATGCTGAATTAGGAAGATGAGTCAGCAAGTTACCGGTACGAAAACTCCTTCCGTGGAGAACTGCCTCTCCTGCGTTAATATTGCGTAACGTCATTCCGATGTAAGCCGATGCGTTTAAAATCCACTTTACGATGATCGATTTACTGAAAGGGGTAAAAAAATTTAATTGTTCAGAGAAAAAGTTTTTAAAACAATATTGATATTCTTCTTTATTTTGTACTTTCCAAAAAAACCTTAATACTTGGTCTAAATACTTGGTGGTATGTAAGATACATCATAGTGAAATTATTTTTAACAGTAGGTATTGAGAAATGAAGAACAACAGTGTTGTTTTTAAAACTTTTTCTCTGAACAATTAGTTTCTCTAACTTTTTCAGTAAATCGATCTCTGTAAAGTGGCTATCAAACGATTTTCAAAAAATTGCATTTTTCGAAAAGGAAACAAAATTTACTACATTGGGAAAAAAAGACAATTAGAATATGTTAATTTAAAACGGAGAAATAATCAATAAAAAGGCGGGGACATTTTTGTGAGACACCCGGTATGTCCCATTTTTGTAATTATACGTGGTTTAGAAGTATGAAATGTGGCAATTTATAAAAGTGTAGTATCACTTTTCCCCATTGTATTTATAGACGAAGGAAGAAAGTAAACGCCCAAGAATTGAGTCACTATACCGAAAAAAATGAATCGATGTTCACTTTACTAACCGTTATGACGCGTAAACTCACCCTAGGAAAATGCTTACAGAATAAAGATCTTAATTCATGGCTAATACGGCTAAAATTTTAATTCGATTCTCCAAGTGAGAAACCAGCCTGCGATTGATTTTTAAGAAAAAACATTTTAACTTACATGCTCGGCTGCTATCACCTTCAGATAGATAATAAATAACAATTTTTTGGATATTCTGGAATTTAATATCCATCATGCTTTTATGCTTGCGTTGAATTAATTAATCATACTTTGTGTTTTACGGAACTGATGATGGAGCTTGTCTCCGAAACGTTTTCGATTTTCCTCAAGAAAATGACTAATGTTATTGGTATTTTCTTCTTTTTTAAATTTTAAATTTAAAAGAACTTCGGTTACCAGGTCAGCACAATGGCCTAAAGTGCTCTGCTCATCCGTTCCGTCTGAATTCCAATTAATTACTTGTTGTATCTTGAAACGTGCGTCGCTTGGGTTTTGTTCAGGAAGCTGTTGTCACGCTCCGCATTTATGAGCTTCGGAAAGTCTTTGTGGCGCCATGCCTTTACGAGCACCGGAAAGTATTTGTTTGACTTCAGGGCACATCTAGTTTTAAGAGAGGTCTGTCGCCGACGGAACCAGTATCTTGATAAGTGCCTTACTGAGAGTTTCATTCTCCTGCCTTCGAAGTTTAAGGCTTCGGGAAATGTAGTTGCAGCTACTACTAACTTAACCTCTGGTTGTGTTGAGAAGAAACGACACAACATAGTTGGCGACGAAGATTTCGAATCTCCAAAGTGAACTTGAACTTTACAAGTGCTCTGAAACCAAGATGGCATATTCTACAGTTAGCTATCCTCCATTCGACGTTGAAGTGGAAACAGTGAGTGAATTTCTACAACGATTAAAAGCACAGTGTGCAGACGCTCTTCAGAAGGCGGGAAACAGTGGCGGTAAAAAGCTAGTGTTTTAGTTAAAGCTTTGCCTGTAAACATCATTACTGATCTTCAACGAAGAATTAAACCTTCGTTACTCACCGATGCTACGTATGACGAACTAGAAGAGAAGTTAATACTGCAAATTGAAATCAAGAAATCCATTTTCGGCACATCTGTTACATTTCTAAACAGAAATTAAGGTGTTAATGGATCCATAGAAAGTTATGCTAAAACGTTAAATGACTTAGCATCTGCGTGCAGCTACGAAAATTGCTGTCGTGATCGTCTCTTGAGAGATGCTTTCGCTGCTGGTCTACGTTCATCGCAAATTCTCAGTGCAGTTCTACTCTACTCTCAAACAGTTGCAATAGAATGTGATCGCAAGTCATTCAACGAATGTGTTGAACATGCAAAACTCATCGAAAAGTTAAGTTCCGGTGCTCAAGAGATTATTCGTGAGGATTTATCTTCATCGTTTTTCACAACAGAAAAATTACAGACGAACTACATATGCATCCGTTGTGGAGCTAGGCAGAAGCACCTTGCAAAGAATTGCTATGCTTTAAAATTGAAATGTAAAAAATATGGGAAAATAGGCCACACTTCTAAAGTTTGCAAATCTACGAATCAGCACGGCCTCCTTCGGCGGAGCCTACACGTGGGGAACCTACACGAGGGGGAACTACATGGGGAGAATTTGACACAGCTCGCACTTACGTAGTGCAGCCGGAAAGGTTCGGTTGTCATTACAACATCGGAAGAGAAGATTTTCAAGGCAGAGTTCACGTGAGCCTCTACAGCGGAAAAACAAAGCTATTCTACAAAAGCCTAGGAACGACAATGGTGACGGTAATTATGTATATAATTTCTCCGATAATCACTTGAATGATTCTCATTTTTTAGAAGAAATACCACTGTAATTCCCGTTAACAAAGAGCCTACGATGTTGAAATGCAATTTAAATGGTAAACCTGTGGAATTTCTGCTAGACAATGGCAGTGCAGTCTCGACTATACGTAAAAGAGATGCATTGGCGGTTGGTGCTGTCATAAATCCAACGTGTAGCAAAGTCCTCGGATACAGTGGTGGCTCGATAAATTTGTTTGGTCAATCTACAATAATCATTAGTTATAAAGACGTCAGTTTAATCATAAGTTTCTCATTGTGGAAGATGATAGAATCAACTCACTTGGCCGAGATATTTGTTCTAAACTCAACGTAAATGTTGTCATTCCTGACAAATGCGACACTATGAACAAAACGGATTGTCATAGTTTGCCGAGAAGCTTGTCTTTGAAATATGATTCGTACTTGTCATCTGATTCACAGTCTAACTTTAGAGATACCGTTCATCTCGATGTGTTGCCTAATGCAGTTCCTGTATTTTGTAAAGCACGCCCTGTTCCTGTAACACTAAAAGACTGTCAAAACCAAACTGGAGCGCTTGCAGAGTATGGGTAAAAGTTCTAAGGTGTGTGATAGCCAATGGGCATCTCCTACCGTTAATGTTCTAAAGTCTGACGATAGTGTGAGAATTTGTGGAGATTTATCAGCCTCCATTAACAATTTTCTGAATCCCGTTCAATCTGTACTACCTGTTATTGATGATATAATTTCTCAAGTCGGAGACGCGAAGTTTTTCTCCAAAATTGATTTGTCAAATGCGTTTCTGCAAATTCCGTTGGACGAAGAATCGAAAAAGTTTACGACCATTTAACACCTCGGAAGGTCTATTTATGTACAATTACTTACCTTATGGATTGCGTGCAAGTCCCGGTATTTTTCAAGCGTTCATGAATAGGACTCTTTCTGGCATCGATAATGTCATTGTGTACCAGGATAATCTACTCATTTTGGCCTCTTCTTTTGACTCTCATTTGGAAGTTCTCGACAAAGTCTTGCCTGTCCTCAAAACTGCTGGAATTCGTTTAAATCTTTCTAAATGTGCCTTTCTAACTGATCGTGTGTCTTCTCTAGGGTACGTTTTCGATAACAAATGTGTTCATTCTAATTCTGAGAACGTAGACGCAATTCTCATGCTCCGGTTCCTAAAAACATCAAACAGTTGCAAGCTTTCATTGGATTGTGTAATTTCTATAGTCGTTTTGTACCCAACTTTTTTCATGTCATGCATCCTCTGTATTCGCTACTAATGAAAGATGTACCTGTCCGGTTGCCTCCAGAACAGGATATTAGTGTCCAAATAATCAAGAAGATCTTTCGCTCGCATAAACTCTAAAATTGTTTGATCCCAACCATGAAACTCTTCTTGAAACGGATAGTTCTGGCTATGGGGTTGCTGCCGTACTCATGCAACGCGTTGGTCCTTCACATGATTGGTGTCCTGTTCAATTTGCTTCAAGATTTTTAAATAATGCAGAGCAAAACTATTCTAATATCGAAAGAGAGAGCCTTAGTGTTGTTTTTGGCGTCGAAAAATTCACGAATTATATTCTTGGTGCTCAGTTTACTATTCACAACGACCAAAAACCTCTTTGTAAACTTTTTGCACATAACAAGGGTGGACCTCTCAATATTGTTCACTCGTATTCAAAGATGGGCTCTCAGACTTTCCCACTTTCCCAGTTTGACTATGTTTTCAGCTATTCGAAAGGTAAATGGAACGTAAATAGCGATTGTCTCAGTAGGTGACCCCCCTACCCACAACGTAACAGAACTAGAACCGTACGAAATGATCTTTTCAGTGATCGCTCTCGATTAAACTCCTATTACGTGTGAAAATGTAAAAACTCATACTGATATGGATAGCAAACTATGTCAACTCAAACAATACATAAAGTTTGGCATGCCTCCTAAACCTAATCCTAATTTTTCTAAATTTAAGAATCTGCTACCTCAGATGACCATCCTGAAAGGTTGTATACTTTATAGAGAAAGGGTTTTAAGGACAGCGTCCCCCATAAGAATCCAGGATTTTGAGACCATTTGAGAAATAGGGATTATTGCTGCTATAGGAAGTGTAAGAAGTCAGGTACATCCTGTGAAAAAATGAGACTCGGACGTTCACTCGTTCGCCCGCTACGGGGGTTTGAGGAATGGGGAAGAGGGGAGGGGGAAGTGGTTTTTTATCATGTTACACCTCCTCCTTGGCACTTTCTTCACGGCGCGACGTTGCTATGCAATTTCTTATGTCTCTGTATTACTCTATAATGATTTCAGAGGTCTAACCTGAACCAAAATTTGTAAAAAAATTTTTAATTGAAATTTTTTGTGTTTCTTTGTTTTGCTAATAATGTAAACAATGGACTTTGGGATTTCAAAATGCAACTCCTCCTACAGTTTTCAAGCTACAGTGATGATTTTGATATCATTGAATGCAGAAAGCGAAGGGCTTTTCAAAAATTTCACGAGAATTCACAAGCAATTTTTGTTCAAAAGTTATGACGTCATAAATCTGCATTTCTCGAAACCAAAATTTGCTCTCGATTTATTTATTTATTTTTTTTAAATTGGAAATTTGAGGAACGGCATAGAACTTCCTGGAATACTCACGTCTTTCCGCATCCAATGATACCAAAATCACCACTATACTCAAAAACTGTCGGAGGAGATGACTTTTGAATACCCCCAAAAAATCTCGTTTTCCATAAAAATCTCGTTTTCTATGGGGAAAATCGCATTTTTTTACGAGTGACAAATGATTCCCAATTGCATTTCTTATCAGTATACCAAATTTCATTGCTTTAGGTTCAATGATAAAAAAAGGTCCGTATGGGGGACGCTTTCCTTAATTCCCAAGTCATTACGTAGTTTAATTCTTGAAATATTTCATGAGGGACATCCTGGCAATTGTGACATGAAGTCGTTGGCCAGATCTGTTAAATGGTTTCCCGGAATGAACAAAACTATTGGAAACATCGTAAAATGTCGCCCCCAATGTCAAATAAATCGAGCAAAACCAAAGTCTAGAAATGTAGAATGGCCTACTCCTTCTCGTCGTTTTGAACGAATTCATGTTGATCGTTTTTTCTACGATAATAAAAGTGTTTTCATTGCTGTTAATGCTTTATCTAAATGTATAGAATGCGAAATTGTACCATCCACGAGTGTATCAGATACCATCGATGCTCTGAGACTGATTTTCAGCAGAAACGGGTTGTGTGGTGTGCTCGTAAGTGACAATGCTTCTAACTTTTCATCTAAAGACTTTGAAGATTTTTTAACTTCCAACGGCATTGAGCACCTCACACCTTCGCCCTACTCGCGGGTTCGAGTCTCGGCGCTGGTGGCGATTTTCTCTGTTGGGTATAGGAGAAAAAATTCTAAGCACAATACCCCACTCTACCCAGGTGTCTGAAATGGGTACCGGTCTTTGACCGGTTGAAAGCGTCATGGCGTCCTGGTGTTAGTTATAAGGCATTTGAAAAACCAATGTAAAAGGTGATATGTATCATGCTTCAATTGGAAACAAAGCATCCGTAGATGCCGATGTTTGTTTTGTTACTCTCCAGCCAGCAACGGTCAAGCTGAGAGGGGGGTAGGAGTCATTGAGGAAAGAGTACCCCTTTAGGAATTTTTTTTTCAATATTAACCCTCGAGCAATTAAATTTGGTATACTGATAGGAAATGCAATTAAGAATCATTTGTCATCTCTAAAAAAAATTAAATTTTCCTCATAGAAAACGAGATATTCATAGAAAACGAGATTTTTTTTTCAAAATGCATCATCTCACACAGTTTTTAAGCTACAGGGATGATTTTGGTGTCATTGAATGCGAAAATCTATGTAAATTCCAAAAAATTAACATGACATTCTTGAAACTTTTAGTTTGAAATGAAAAACTTAAAAAATTCCAAGGCATGTCTTCTTTCGTCAAATTTCGTACTTTGTGACGTCATAACTTTTGATAAAAAATTAATTTCGAATCGTCATGTTAGTTTTTGAAAAGCCCATTTCATTTCACATCCAATGATACTAAAATCATTACTGTTGCTCAAAAACTGTAGGAGATGTATTTGAAACCCCACATTATGATCCTCCAAAATAAGGTAGACAGAGAAACATAAACAATCACAATTTTTCTTTATTATTCAATTCAATTTTTCACAGGATGTACCTGACATCATACCCTTTCTATAGCAGCTAAAATCAAAATCTCAGGAAAATTCGACATTCTGGGGGTACTCTTCCCTTAAAGGGCAGTTGAAAAAACTCTCTTCCCCGGAATCGTTCAAATCCCGTCTAGCAAAAGCATAATTTCAATCGCATTGTATTCCTCATGGTGTCACAAAAATTGCTCCCTCTGTAGCGCTACACAATCGTAAATTTGTTACTTCCAGAGATAGGGTTAATCCTAAATATCCTGTATCCAGGACTAAGTCTATGTATGTAACTCAATTTGATGTCGGTTTTTGATGTCTTGCAATTTGATGTTTTGCTCTGAATTTAAGAAATGGTCCCAAGTGGCTGAAGGGAATTATTGTTAGTAAAGTTGCTCTTAATATCTTTCAGGTTCAAATCTTGGCATTAAATGTTATCTGGAAGACACATTCTAATCAGCTGCTTCATTCTTCTAGTAGTTTAGGATCTATCAATAGTGAGGCGGCTGAGCCTTCTGCTTGGCAGCCTGTTAGCAGTTCTCCTGTACAAAATGAACCTCGTGAGTCAGGTAGAATAACTAAACCTGGAATGCAGATGGATTGTTGAGTTCTTCCTTCATTTTGTCATATATTATTGATCTAAAGGGAGGGAAATTGTTGTATCTTGAAATGTGCGTCGCGTGGGTTTTGTTCCGGAAGCTGTCGTCACGCTCCGCATTTATGAGCTTCGGAAAATCTTTGTTGCGCCTTGCCTTTACGAACACTGGAAAGTCTTTGTTTGACTTCCGGGCACGGCTAGTTTTAAGAGAGGTCTGTCGCCGACCGAACCAGTATCTTGATAAGTGCCTTACTGAGAGTTTCATTCTCCTGCCTTCGAAGTTGAAGGCTTCAGAAAATGTAGTTGCAGCTTCAACTAACTTTCCTCTGGTTGTGTTGAGAAGAAATGACACAACATTACTTTTGCATTACGGCGTTTGGTGCGTACACGCTGCGAAGTAATAATGTGAAACCTAATTCCTTGAAACACTAAATACATACCGCAGACACTATAATATATATTTTTTCTTTGAATAAGATTTAACAACGATTCACATGGGAAGTAAATGAAACTGTAAATTACATTCAAGCAGAAAGTCTCCTTGTGCAGTGGTTTCCTTCAGATTTTCGCAGATGAACTTCCAGAATTTGTCCTTATAAACAGTGTCTCGTAATCAAAATTGGAGTAATAACCATACCTTTTCTTTTTCAGTTCATTTTCCTGGGGCTTCCCTTGACATTCGGCCTTTTATTCCATGAGAAGCTAACGCAACTAGAAGCGTCATCAACCATGATGACATCGATGTTCAGCATTTTCAACTTCAACTCATGCGCCTGGAGAATATTCAGCAGCGCTCTCTACGACGTGTTCAGCTGGCGGAGCGTGAGCTTCGTCACGATGTGCATCACAGCGCTGGGGTACATCCTTATGGTCTTCGTTCATGACGCTGGTGTTCTCTGCTTCTTGTTCAGCATTGTCGTAGGTGATTTTGTGCGACAATAGGGAGAGAAAAATTGCATAATTTTACTGAATATACCTTTGTAGTCTGCTCCATGTTTTTTAGAGTATATCCTCGTCCTTTTTTCCTTCGCATGTTTCTGATGGCTCAAAATCTACCATAACATGTAGAAAAATGTAAATACTTTTCAGATAACGCAGTATTGTTACCAATAGCCCTCATTTATGACGAAAACTGCAACCAATGTTACGACCAGCCTCTGCACAACAAGTGTGACATGGAATGGTTCCTAAAACCAGCAAGTAGTTTTGTATTCTCATGAGTACTCAAGTGATAGAACTTGGTCTTTCAATATGACAAGCAGTTCCATAGAATTTTCCCTATTATTTGTTCCTGTCATTGATGTTTTTTTTCATTCAGGGTTGTGTTTCTTACTTCTTCTTCTTCGGGGTTTGAAATAGTACAATACGCCTCAGAATGTGAGAGAACTTTGATTGAGTGAGATGTGATGCAACTCTCTTGTGTGGGAGGGATTTGCTATTCTCAATTTTATGATGAACGTGTCGATCATGGCTCCGTTCATACAAGGCCTTGGCACATCTGGAAGCTAACTTTGTTAAAAAAAGTTTTTTTTTCTTGCAATTTTTTCTTATAAATTATGTTTTTCTGAAGAAACCAAGTAGGGGTTGTTTCCCCAAAAATTTGGTATTGACAACCTATTTTACATTCTTTAAATCTACAAGGATATTTGTAATTGAGAAATGAAAGGTGAATTGGAGACATGCGGATCACCACTCAAGTAATCAACCAATACTCAGTCTAAAACAATTTAAGCTGCTCCGAAAAAACTCTTGACTATTTTTCCTAGGACGAATGGTCAGCGCATGGTAAAATTTTGGACTCAAAGTTATTAGAAGTTCACTGTGTAAAATTTAATATTTCTTACTTCTCAATCTTTAAATTTTGCAGGTTGCAGCGCTGGCATCGGTATCAGCATCTCCTTCTTAATCATCCCTCACTACTTTGACATCCACCGGGGCCGCGCGGGTGCCTTAATCATGACTGGATCGTCTACCAGTCAGATTGTCCTTCCTCTACTACTACATTTGTTTCTCCAAGACTACGGCTTTTCGGGAACTTGTCTTCTATTCGGAGGCATAATTTTGAACTGTGCCGTTTTCAATCTTTTAATATATCCTGTTAACAGAAGGCCATTGCTTAAGGGTGATGCAATGTTTCAAGCGAAGAAAAATGTATCACACGAGAGAGCAGGGTCCAAAAACAATGATTATCATGCGATGAGAAACACACACGTCACAGAACTCCCTCTAACTCACTTCGAACAGTTCAAAGAAATCTTTAGGCTAACATGGCATAATATTTCTCAGCTGCAACACATGACGCTTCTGATAGTTACAATGAGTAATACAGTTTTTTTGGTAGGTTATCAAAATTTCTTGGCTTTTCTTCCTTTTGTCATGGCTGCTAAAGGTCATCCTCCTTCTGAAGCTTCTTACTGCATTTCCGTAGGAGGCATCCCGAATGTTTTAACTCGCATCTTCATCATTTGGAGTTCTGACGCGAATTGGTTCAGCAGGAGGATCAGCTACATCATCGGCACTCTGTTGACTGGCGTCTCAACTCTCGGTGAGTATGACATCGACAAAACTTCTCAGAATGTCGGGGATAAGTACTAAAAACAAGGCATTTTACTTCGAAGGTTATTTGATTCGATGTTGAAATTAAATCACAAAAAGGAATATTAGAAGTAGGTGAGCCAGTGCATTTGAGAAATGTGCTAGGATAGACATGTATTGGTAGCGTAGAAACTGAAGAAAATCTGCGGATACTCTTTAGATAGTTGGTAAAATTTTGAAATTTACGGTTAATCGAATAATATTGAAATGGCACTCGTAGAAGAAAAATGTGTGATATGGTATGGTGTGGAGGTGGTCGAAGTATGCGTTAGAAGGTATTCGAAGATAGGCCAAACATCAAATAATTGTTTAGGGCGTTCGGAGTGCTAGATAAGAGAAATACGGCAACAAGGAACACAAATTAATCTGTATGTTTCCCTTTTCTCAGATCAAAATTGAAATTATAAGATGAAAATTGTCACTTTCTGGTTAATTTTGATTTGATATAAAGTTATCTAAATTAAAAAAAGTTTCAGCCTCTATGGACTTCTCCAACTTTTTGCGATGCGAAAACCTCATTATAATTTAATTGCAGCTGAAGTTCTACACACATAAAAAGGAAGCATCTGTGAGAAGAAAGTAGTCTTCATATTTAAACGAACGAAAGTAGTCTTCATATTTTTTATTAAATTTAGTTGGAAGGCTAGTTGGGTTCAATATAAACCAAGCGTTTCGTTTAAAGTGAACAACGATTCTATGATGTAGACATTCATTGGATTCCACGAGAAAGAAATCATTCTTGAGTCGTCTAAACGAAGTGGGTGGTCGCAGTTCTCATATGAGATAGGACAGTTATATGAGAAGATGCAGAGTGGGATATGGTGATCCGCAAACTCTCATTAGCACTCTTCAGTAACAAGAATAATGAGGGATATATATAAGTGGTTTGTTTTCTGCATATTCGAATTATAAATAAAAGTGCCAAGATACACATCTTAAATCTCATTATTTATTTAGGAAAGTCATTGAATAAAAAATTTATGAAAGTTTCGACCTCCAGGGCCATTATCAACCTGAAAACAAGTAGAAAAAACTAGTCAAAACTCAAATTTACACCAATCACGAAAGAAGAAAGCAAAAACAAACAAACAAAAAACAACATGAAAGGAGCTAAATTAAAATGTTCAGTATTAAAATTACGCTAGTAGTAGAGGAAAGGC
>JACJUY010000842.1:131206-176738 GCA_014220935.1 Platorchestia sp. MABIK | reverse complement strand
CATTTTCGCCGCTTCCGTTTCCTCCGCCATTTTCGCCGCTTCCACTTCCTCCACCATTTTCACCACTTCCGTTTCCTCCACCATTTTCACCACTTCCGCTTCCTCCACCATTTTCGCCACTTCCACTTCCTCCACCGTTTTCACCGCTCCCATTACCGCCAGTTTCACCGCTTTCTCCACTGCCACTTCCTCCACCAATCTCCGAGCTCCCACCACCACCACCACCTCCTCCACCGCCGCAGCTGTTGCCGTCAATGTCAACGTAGGTGCCGGTGACGCACTCGGTCGACGCCTCGTGGTTGCACGTCAGAATGTCTTGGTCCCAGCGAGTCCCTGGTCCGCACGGCATCTCCTGCGGCCCATACGGCGCGCACTGGATAAACTTGGTGCAGTCGGTGGGGTGAGGCAGGTATTCCCCCAGCGTGCAGGTCACCACACACCCGTCAATCACTCCACTTCCCCCTCCACTTCCCCCTCCACTGCTGCCTCCACCGCCGCTGGAATCACCGCAGCTGCTGCAGGAAGCTGGGCAGTTGCGGTTCACGTACTGCTGCCAGGAACAGTCCCCGCTCTTGAACGGGTCACACACGCAGTCCCCGTTCGCAACCCAGTACTTGCAGTCGTTCTGGCAAGATTAACAGAAAGAATTTTTCATTTATTTCGATTTTGCACTAAAGTGACATCATTCAAGCATCTGTGAACTTTTCCTCGTAAAAAGAGAAAAGAAACTGTGAGATGCGTCCAGTATAAGCTGGTAAAATTCTGTTCATTGAGGTGTGCCTAAACGTCACGTTACAGCATGAACCATTCGTTGGCACAAATAAAGTCATCCCGCCTGCCGACGGATTATTTTCAGGTATGAATATCTAAAAAAGAACATGTGCATTAACAAATAAGTATCATTTGGATATGGCAGAGTTTCTTTCGAGATAATCGCCTATAATTGGGGCTATAGTGTATAGCCGTAGCTTTTAAATCATCAACTAGCCTTTCCTACTCGATATGTTCTAACTACGCTGGTTTCAGGAGTTCATGCTTCTTTCCTCTGCAACATATAGTATGGCACCACAAACTCTTCGACTGAATGTTATTCTGTGCATTGAATGCCTTTGTCTCCTTTGTATCTCGCCAGTCAGCTCGACTTCAAAACCCACCTTAACATCTTTGCACTGCCCAGGGGCGGCCGTGGGCACGGGTAGGGCTGGACAATCGACGTTCTCGGGCAGGTCACACATCTCAGTGTCCGCATTGAAGGTGAGGCCCTCGGTGCAGTATTGCTTCTGAACCACTTCGCCCACTTCGTCGCCTGTGGTGATGTTGAACATTCAATTGTCTCGTATTGTCGCGCACTAACCAACTCTTCTGACGTCCACTAGTTATAATTTGTGAATTACTCATAGCCAGCTACTAAGCTTGCTTGTAAAACACAAAGTTATTGGTAATCATGATAGAACAAAATCCAAGTGATACATTTGGAATAAAAATGACCACCTGCGCAAAGTCTGAGACGAACGTAGTACATCACTGTCTTAGATCAAATATACGGAAGAGAAAACGAGTACGTACACATGTAGAAAGCGTCGCACTCGCCGTCGACGGAGTAGCGGCACTTGCAGCTGCAGGTCGGCAGCTGCTGACACACGTAGTTCACCTCCAGGTCGCAGTCCTCCTTCACGGGGTTGTAGACCAGGCCTCCCGAGCAAGTCTTTGAGTAAGCATTCCCGTTCTACGACAGGAGGTAAAGTTGGAAAGTATCTGGCGATACGGAATTTTTGAAGAACATGAAATGACACAAGCAAGCAAGGCTTCCAAGACATAATTTTGGGAAGAAGGATATGTTCTCGAGTAATCGAGTATCTTCAACGTTGAAAACAAATCAATTCACATGTTATCTGTCTGAATTTAGTTCAGAGAGTTCTTTAGTTTAGTTCCCAAAGACTTGCGGGCATAGAAACTACCGTTGCAAATTCTGTGCCATCCTCACTTGTCACTCTGAATACCACAGAAAACAAAGCATAAGTTTAGGTGGTTCAATATAAGAGATGAATTCTAGCGCATCGAGTAATTATATATATAAAATTGAGGAACACGTGTAAAGCCTTAGCATAACAAATTGAGCGCGAACTACCTGCCATGAATCGAGCCTACACCCCAGGCGAACCAATTACAGCGTATGGGCTCCAGCCCGTAAATTCTCAAACCCTGACTCCACGCTGCACCTTAAACACGAACTAACCCTTGCACCCAGGACTACAAACTGGTGCATCCAGGCACAACCTATATAGAAGAGGAACGTAAAGACTCATCGTCTTTAATCGCAGCGAAACCACAACGTCAAGCTTTTGTTCTCACTCTGGAGCCTGTTCAATGTTCACAAATACGGGCTTAGAAAGTGTACTACCTCATTGCACCTTGACTACTGACACCAACAGCTTGCTCTGCTGTAGGAAACAGAGCAAGTGCTCATCTCATTTAGCTGACGCCAACGGCTCTCGCCGAGCTCCCACCATTTGCTCTGCCAGTACTAAGTCATGCGTTCAGCTACGCGCCCCGCGCTCAGCCATTATCACAACCCACCTTTCTAAAATCTAATGTGCTTCGCAGTAAACTGTAACTAAGTACTCTGCAGCCAACGCTTACAGCCTTCGAGATCCTGAGCCGTCAACGAAGACGGCGTAGTCATCACCCCGAGTTCCCTCAGCTAATCAATAACCAAGATTCTCAACAGCGACTACGTCAAATAGCCCTTACTACTTTCCTAAACACTGGAAACAGAGCAACGCTGACATCACTTTCAGATTCCCTGAGCCAGAAAACTCAGCAACACGCACTTGCTAAGCTCGGCTGCCGCACTACGAGTACCCCCACCAACAGCTCTGAAGGTTAACAAACTATTAGGATAAACAATACCCTCCGTATCTTTATCCTGTCCGATATCATTCAGCTTTCTCTAACCTAGTCCGTAAACATGACACCCGAGTGTATCAAGCCCAGTCGGCAGGTGGTGCACTTTAAGATAGTTTTTTTTTTACAGTTGCTGCTACTTCATTATCAAGACTAAAAAGTATTACTTTTAACCACGAATATCAACAGGACTATTTTACATCAACCAATCAGCTGCTCTAGTATGATGAAGTTATTGATTGATGAATAGACTCATGGTTCTCAAAACGATCAGACTAACTTAATTGATGAAGCGATGTGAGTAGCAGCATTTAGTGTGTATGTACATCTGAGTAAATGTAATTACAAAGCGATATTTCTGTGACAGCTCATTTAGAGCTCATCTGTTCATGAGTACCAGAAAAATCAAAAGTTAGAAATTAAGTCCAATACAACTATTTCAGGATGCATTCATACAAATACATATTTGTACTATTAACCTCATCACACTCGAAGAAGGAGGAGCAGTCGAGTGGGTTGGGCTTCCTGCAACACTCGCCGCAGTCGCAGTCCACACCCGGCACCGGGGAGGACCGAACCATGGGAGCATCCTCCACCACACAGCTCGTGGTGCGTCTCTTCACTGCTTCAACACACTGGCGGACAAATACATTAAACGATGATTATCAAAAAACGACTGAAAATAAGGAGATTAGAGCTGATTTCCGAGTTGTACATCATTCTCTATAAACCTCAACATATACAGTTAAAACTGATCGCAGTTGGTACTACGATGCTAAATTGTAGTTATGAATGACTGAGAAGAATTTTCATCCTTATAAGTTGAAAATCATTTGATGATGCATGACTCCAGGATCGATATTTCTAGACTGGGTCTCAGAAGACCCGTGAAGTAAATTGGAGCAAAAGGAGAAAAAAAAATTGATAAAGAGTAGTACATGGATGAGCTTACGGACGGAGGAAAATTAATATCAGCTCTTATATTACGACCAAGCATGCGTATAGGCGAGCACGCAGGTATTCGTTAAAAGCGGTTGTATGCTATCAAAGTAAATAAGAGCATAAGAAAGGACTGAAACGAGTGATCTTTCAAGTCTATGTGCGAAACCAGCACTAAATAACATGCTGCAACTCAAGGCAAGGAAATAACAGTAATTGCAGCAGGCGCAGATTAGATTTTTAGTTACTTTAGCCTCCCTATCCGCCACAAAGGCGATCCAAACAGAGGGAGGAGGTAGGCGCCATTTAGTATGGAGTTTAGGGAACGCGGAATCTATGCAGAAAGAGCATAGAAACAGTAAATTGAGAAAAAAGACTAAGAAACAAGATCAAAGTCGAAGAAGAAAGTAGTAGGTGCTGAAAAACAAGACAGCGGTGAACCGAAAAAAGATGATCCTTAACATTACAAAAACATTTTATTTCAAGGAAAAGAAGCCCTACCTATCTCTCAGCTCGGGCCCTCACATTTTTCCCCTGGGAGTGGCAATTCCCATAGTTACAATATTTGTATCCACCTGAGGTGTGCAGCAGGGCAGCAAAATGCAATGACAATATCGCAATTCCTCAAGCATCGCCATAAATGGAGTCGAGCTCTAAATTAACTAGGCAAGTCTGCCCGAAAATAATTTTATTGCTCATGCGCTTGAAATCTATGGCTTAACTAGGAACTATACTTTCATCTACTTCGCACCTGGAGGTTGAGGATTTCTTTTGAGTTACCGCAGTACCTATTTCTGAATACTGCACTTATAGGCTTGTGTGATTTATGGATGACACATAGTTTATGTGAAGGAATTATCTGGTAAATAGTGTGTTGTAATCACGACACCGGTCTCTGTATGATTTTGAATATTTCAGCTTTTGAATATTCTGTCAGAATAAGCTTAATAGGTTGATCTCATGGGTTAACTCTTAGTTAGGTTTAGGTTAGTCACGGTTGGATTTTGTGTAACAGATTACAAATTCTCGAAAATATTCGTACAAATTTTGAAAAAATATGCAGATTGGGCGGTTAATCCATACAGGTAGTTATATTTCATATTTTCAATATTAATAGGCTTTTCAGTTGTAGGAAAAAGACAAATGTAAAATAGGCTAGTCGACTTGATCTGCGAGAACGAGATCCACGGAGAAATAATATGTAATTTTAAAAAACATGAAGAGGCGAGGGTGCTAGCGTGAGGTGTACTGCCATATTTCGCCTACCCAGGTGCAGTTTGAGATGCACAAAATATGTATTTATCGCTAAATTAAGTGTATGATAATTAGTATTCATTAGTAACCTAACCTCACGCTATAGTACTAGCTATTGCTCTGCTGTATATTTCAAACAACACACAGTTCAGCACACTGTCATGACCCCACATTGACACTCTACTACAATGCTCCTACATTTTGAACTATCATTTGTGAACTATCTCATGCTATAGTGTGGTAGACCTCACGCTATAGCAGCATCGAGGCAAGAATGTTCATAATACTAAAAATGGAAAATAAATAAACACGAGCATAAGTTCCTTGAGTATAAAACACTTGAACATAACAGCGTAGTGAGGAGAAACATAACATAAACCAAAACCAAGATAAGGAAGTGAAAATTTCACACGAGAAAGCGTAAATTCATTCAGAATTGAACAAGTCATAAAAAGCTAGCGCTGCTCGGCGCTATCTCCGAGTCTGAGTCCCGCCTTTAACACCTAGTATTTTTTTCGATTTTTCCTGCTCATTTGAACCTGGGTAAAAATCCGGGGAAAAATTTCCGTCAATCAAGAGCGTTGGTGTCATAATTTATGACTTTCGAAATAATAATAAAAAAAGAGAACTCACAATCAGGAAAATGATGAAAGAATCATATTTCATGTAGTTTCAGCGTTATACGCGTTTTATTCTTCCGTTGACTGCATTATGCGTGTGGCAAGTTTACATTCTACTTAAAACTTAGTTATTATAGGAGAGCGAGCGGCTAAAACACCCTTTGCTGAGATACTGTGAACCGGGTTTTTGTCAATTTTTAATATGGATAAATAAAAATACTTTCATAAACTGTTTTAACAAGTCAGTGTCCATGAAAGCATTTGCCTTTTTTAATTTTCAGTACTTCTAAATATTGGCTTATTACGTTAATTAAACACGCCGACGACTGACTCGATAACAACGGTAACCTACATGCCCCATTTCGAGTATTTCTACACAACAATTCTTTACACGTTTGCATTAATTGACTGGGGGCTTTATGAAGGGAGTGAAAATGCTGGATATTGTTTATTTTTTGACTGAATTGTTCAATCCTATGCGCATTTTAAATGTTTTCATAAAAGTTATGTTGGATGTATCTGTTGTTTTTCCCTTTTTTAAATTCAAGTGAATATACTGCAGTGGCTTATTAACTTTAAACTGTTGCTCTTACTGATATTTTAGAAGTGGAAGCTTATCTAGCGCCTGCGAGTAAAAACATGATTAAAAAATTATTCTACTGTACAAGTTGACCAAGATCATTGGGCCACACGCTTACGACACGGCCGTGTTTTTGATAGAAAAGAACATACTGATGATTGCGCGTTAAAAAATTTCGTAAATTATTTCAACTAGTCAGCACCAGAGAAAATTGTTCTTTTTATTAGTTTTTAAAATGTTGGTTTATTACGGTAAAGGCACACTGACAAGTGACACAACTGGGTCAATGATTGTGCGTTACTCTTTCTCTGCATGAGTGTGTTACTCTGCGTTATTTAGCTTTTTCTCTGTAGAGGCGCGGGATGTAGCAGCTTCAGTAATGGCAGTCACCGTACACTTTTGGTGGTAATGTTAGCTGTTCTTTGACTTACCTCCTTCTGCTCGTACCTATTGCTCTACTTCCACTCTGGTACCTATGCATGATTCAGGTACCTACCTCGCATGATTGGGGGCTAATAGGTTGCGTTGGTTGAATTGCATGCAGCCTAAGATTTTGTCTTCAACAAATTCCAGTGATGTCTTTACATTCGCGCACGTTTCATGAGCCCGATAAACGAATCTCTGACAAAAAATAAACGCGTTTTGCCTCAAGTTTTCAACTAATATTTTTCTATCTTATTTGGCAGTAGGGAGAAAATTAAGAGATTCCGTGCAGATTAATCCTGTTGATTTATGATGGGTCAAAATTGTGTGAAAACAGTTGATGAATTTACAGTATTCAAACATACCGCATTCAGCTGACCACGACGTAAGTTCAACTGAATTGCTGACCACATAGTTTATACATGTAAACAATTTATCGTTATTGTATATTGATTAAATTCTACCGGACGAAGACTCACCTCTGTGTCGTTAGGTCATGTGAAAAATTTATCGTTATTGTATATTGATTCTGTCAGACGAAGACTTACCCCCGAGTCACCAGTTCATATAAACAATTTATCGTTATTGTATATTGATTAAATTCTGCAAGACGAAGACTCACCCCCGAGTCGCTAGTTCACTTAAACAATTCATCGTTATTGTATATTGATTCTGTCAGACGAAGACTCACCCCCGAGTCGCTAGCTCATATAAATAATTCATTGTTATAGAATATTGATTCTGTCGGACGAAGACTCACCCCCGAGTCGCGGATCTTATCACACATGCCGGTGCGCGCGTTGTAGTGCAGGTTGGCTGGGCAGGTCTCCTCGTGCGCCACGCCCTCTACGCACTTGACGTAGCTGTGGCAGCTCTCAGGGTGGCTGAAGTAGCCGTTCTTCCTCGGGCACTGAAGGGACCGGCATTTCGCTGCTGCTCACAGGCAGCAATTTTATACAAATTAGGAAGAGTTTAAAACAATTTGCGTCGTCGTAGCCGTACAGCTTGCAGCATGAGTTTTTCTCAGTCGATTGAGCCTAGCTGCGTGCTACAGGACGTTGGCACTTATAACGCTGATAAATAAAGTTATTGTTTCTCAAGTCTTGGAAGACCTTATGCTGCTAGCTATACCGCTGCAAAATGTATATTGTTTGAAAATTAGAATTGTATCTGAAATCGAAATAAAATGCTTTCTTGATTATTTTTTATGAACTTGTAAAAAAATGATTCAAGAATGGGATTCACACAAACATGAACACCTGAACAAAGGCGAGGCACAAATATTATTTGAATTATGACGGGGATTACTATGAGATATTAATCATGTGGGGAAATGAAAAAAAATTGACTGAAAATTATAGTGCTCCTCAAGTACATTCTTAAGAATTAATAAACGTACAAGAGACTTTTTCGGCGATAGTTACATCTTCACTCACTGGCCAAAGTGAATGTGACTGAACTTCAAACCACAGTTTAAAGGCACACTGAAACTTCATTACTTATTTCGAATCTTAGTTCGTAATGACAATCGAGGTGTGTGAATGAATTTGGAAGTGAATATTCTAGTATTTTATTACCAGTAAGAAATAAAATCTAAGATTAGATGAGTAAGTTTAAGCCTCTCTGACCAAAACAGTGCTCCAAAGAGAGAAAGGTACCATTTACTGTGTAGTTAAGGAAAAGGAGAATTTATGCACAACGTGTTTCCTCACAAGATCCTCCACACATAGAAATAGTAAGTTAAGTAGGAAGTTTGTGGAACAACAAAGAAAAATTCAAGCTGAGAGAAGTAGGTGCTGAAAAACAGAACAGGAACAGAAAAACAACGGTTCTTGACAAAACAATAACCTATTTTATTTAAACAAAAAGAAGGCCTACCTAACTTTCAGTTCAGAAACTCACATTTTCCCCTGGGAGTACTACTTCAAATAGATACAGTAGTTGTATTCCTCATTGGGGTTGGGGTTGTGGGCTAAGAAATAAAATTAATAAAGAATATTCTGAAGTTTTTAACTTCAGAAAATAAAAATTAACGAGAAATATTCGAGTCCTTGAATGTTTTGGCTACTCCTCCTAAACAACTTACAACTGTGTGTATGTCAACTGATGTGAAACGCAGCAGCACCATGTAATGTAGTGCAAGGAAGAACAATGTTAAAATGTCCTCCGCGTAGATTTTCATTTTTTCCAAGGATTGAGGTCGAACAAAACCTTTCATGTGCATCATGAATTTGATCCCCATTTTGGAGAACCAGAATTTCAGTATTATCTTGTTTTGATTTTTAAGAATGTGAATTTTTTTTATTTTAAAGAAGGTAGTACGCATACATCAGTCGCACAGCCCCAAATCGAAGGAAATTTCTCGTTGAGGTTTTATACTCGGAGAATTTAAATGTGATACTCCTCCCTCGCCTTTTATTCATGAAACCATGGGTACTGGGCTAAGTTAAGAAAATTATTGAAGGTGACTCTTGAGTGATGAGTTCTGTGACATCTTTACCAACTACAGGTTATATAAATTTTAGAGCTAATCTAACTCATATACGAGTAAACTCTAACACACAATATTAGTTTGTTTGATAACAGTGAGCGAAAAGGTAAGTTATCCGCATCAGTAACCCGAGTCATTTTGCCTTGCAATTTTCAATGCACAATTCCGACGCTGTCAACACAATTGTCTGTGAGGTCTTCGGTAATTTGTGAGAACTGCAGTGGGCGAATTTGGAGCTCCTTTATCCAGTTTAGAAACCTTCCCATAGTTCGTTCCTTTTTTGTTATGACAATATTATAACTTCCAGTACACAAAATACGAGGAAATAGTTTCAAAGTTTTCTGGAAATCTCTTCCATGAATGCTTTGGATCCTTGTAGCTGCACTTCATTTCAAAAACCACTAGAATTCAGCTTGAAGTACTCTATCAGGATATCCTAGAATAAGTTTATTTTTCTTTATGGTAGTCTTGTAAAATAGATACGTCACTGCACATTTCTACCGAAGTGTGAAGCAAAGACAGATCTCGGCCCCCACTTACCTGCGAGAGCGATAAGGAGATAAGCGCCGGTAAGCCTCAAGTGCACTTCAAGAGTTTCTCGGTACAGTTTATTGCACAACTTGAGTTAACCTCTTTAAACGCTATAGAATAAATACACAAACGCAAACCAAAATACGAAAATTTTCTATAGAATAGAATACGCAAACTTTCATAAACAAAAGATAGTTCAAACAGCTTGATTATCGTGGTAGAGTGTCTGTGTGGGATCATGACAGTGTGCTGTTCGAAATGTGCATCAGAGTTATAGCTAGGTAGAGATGCCTTCTGGTAGCGTAGACGCTAAGGCAACCCGAGAACAAACAGAGAAATGACAGTGCTATAAAAACTTTATTGTTGCAATGTTATAAGTATTTATGCGTTTTCTTTTTCTGAACATAAGCAATAAGGAATTCTTTTAAATTTTAATGAAATAAAATTCCAATACAGAAATTCGACACTGTGCACACACATGCAAGACTAGGTACAGATGTATATTTTTCTTGAATGAACTACATACTCATCATTTATAGCTTTAATTAACAATACACTACAAAACACAGTAGAACCGTTACCAATTCATTAGAGGAGTTTTGGCCAATGATATGTGCTTCGTCAAAAGAAATGAAGGTAAAATACATGGCGAAGAGCATTGAGACAAAAAAAGTGCATCGGACTGGCTCATCGGTCACTTCAGTAAAGAGAAAATATGAGAAAGTAATGATAAAAGGCGCTGCTGTGCCTCCAGTGTGTGGCTCAGGGTGATGGAGGAGCACGCCATCCTTCAAAACGATATTACAAAGCACACCGTGTCTGCTCTGGAAAACTCTATGTGTTTTTCGTAATATTCAAACCACCTTTACATTCACAAACAGATGTAGTTATATTTTATAACATTTCCTATTATTTTTCAGCGTCCAGATCCCTTTATCACCCAACACGGTCATTGACTTTCGTAGAGACCAATCTGTTTTTACAAACAAACTCAATCTACTTTTCCGAGCTATACAGTCTCCAAATCTCTATTACACAGCCTGGTCGTTGCCTAGTTGTGTGCCCAAGCAAAGCTCGGATCACTCATGCCCGCTGTCACCCAAAGGTGTTGACCATGCAGTGAGGCATTTAGTCGAGAACAATAATATTTTAATCCTCATAGAAGCTTAGTTATTAATGAAAGAACTATAGTGCGTCGCAATCCTGAACATGCAACGATGAAGCATCCTTGGGTTTCAACCAAGGAAGTTGGATAACTTCCTTGGTTTCAACCGTCATGAAAACGGGAGAATGAAAATCAAAGTTTCGGCTGGTCTTACCATGATAAAGGTTGCCTCTCTATTCCAGCTACTATATTATTACAAAAGTGAAGATGTAGTTGCAAGAAGAGGGTGTTAAAAATATTTCTCCTCACTTCTGACTTAATTACAAAAAAAAAAATGATCAAATGAAAAGTTCGAAAAATGTGTTAGACTTTGAAGATATTATAAAACTTACGGAACAAAGAAAATTTGCTTGAGGTACTACAAACCGGACAGTACTTTACGAGACAGATTTATACTGCATGAAAAGATCCTTCGGAAAAAACTGAAGCATAACAACTCTCTTTCGCAAGGAAATGATATTGGCAAAAAATCCAAAACGAAGATGGGGAATCATTTGTGAGGAAAATTTCAATCAGTAAGAGAATTTAAGACCAGCAATACTGCACGTTATTTTGCGTTTTTTAACTGTATGCTCTATTACTCGTACATACTCAGGACGTGGTAACAAAATACCTCCTCTCATTACTTTACTTTGCTCAACTTACCGATCAAAACGTTTACTTGCAAGTGGATGTGATATTACCAGCACGCGAGTAGGCGCTTGAGTTGATGCAAGGCAGCTAAGCCACAGACATTTTCTCTCTTTAAATGCTGTATTTCACACATAAACATCACCTTGTTATTTTTAAACATTGCTCATTTACATTATCATCGTTAAGCCTATGTGAGTAAATGACTGCAAATGATTTAGGAATAAGAAGCGATGGTCAACGTCGGTATTGGAACTACAAATAATCATTGCTAAGCGATGGTCAACGTCGGTATTGGAACTACATATAATCATTGTTTTACACTGAGTGTAGCTTCAACCCCGTCGTTGACCATCGCAGCATTGCAATGCCCATGTCGACCATAATGGTCATGTTAATGAACTGAAAATTGTGAGAAAAACATCAAATTGAAATGACTTGGCGGTGAGTCAAATAAAAACACTTTATAGGGCAGTTGTCATCTACATACATGGGATATTCGTGAAGGTAGGTGTACAAAAGAACTATACAACGATATTTTTCAGCATTTTTTAAACCCGATTTTGTCATGCATTTCACGTACCAAGTTATTGAAAACATCTTTTCCTTCATTAAAAATTTTGAGCGATTTTGCAAGAGGTATGAGAAGAATCGTCGTTCATTTTCAATGCATAATTTAGCTCTTGTCATGACTGACATGACTGACTCGCCGTGGCACAGTGGTTAAGGGCATCGCCCTTGCATGTAGGAGTCGAGGGTTCGGATCCCGGCGCTGGCGCGGCGATTTTCCCCGTTGGGTAAAAGGGAAAGCTCAAGCACAATACCCCACTCAACCCAGGTGTCGGAAATGGGTACCGGCTTTATGGGGGAATCGTCATGGTGTCCTATATATAGTGTTAGTTATAAGGCATTTGAAAAATCAATGCTCAAGATCATATGTATCAGGCTTGATTGGAAATAAAGCATCCTAAGATGCCGATGTTTTTTTTTCGACATGTCAGAGGGCAACACTCGTCTGCTCACGCAGTGATCTCCAAATTACGCATGTGGAAAATTTAAGAAAGTCACTGCGAAGGGATTATTTGGAGTGATACCCGACTAGAACGTAAACAATAGGTCCTGAAAGTCTCCCTGCTGATCGAGAGACATTTTGGACGCCCTGTGAACCAGATGAGAATATTTTGAAATTCAGGGAAACGGTTAATCTTTTCCACCATTCATCACAGTGATCAGTACTCACAGACGAGCGTGGTGTCTTGGAAAAAATGAAGCACCGTACTAGTCACAAGAAATAATAAGTCAATTAAATTATGATGCGCTAAAATAAAGATGAGAATCACTGACAATACGCCATCCAGTAGAGAATTCTGTAGACTAAGAAAAATAGCACCTAAATAATTCAAACTCTGTCTAAATCTACTAAATGTCGTGAAGAACGATGAAGTACTAAACATTTAACAAATGAAAAATTCAGAATAAACACTACTTTTTTCGGACCATAAAAATCCTTGACAAAATTGCATGAAAGTATTGAAACTCAACTCAGAATGTGAAATTGAACTAGTTTGTACGTACCAGTAATCTCCGTAGTAAAGCAGGCCAGCATTAAAATGCCCCAAGCAACCGCTCGGATGGCGGACGCCATTTGGGATTTTCCTAACTTAAGAAATGAATTAAACACGTGAGCTCAAATCAAGAGATGTTGTGTAAGCGAAAGCCGGCGAGGAAGTGAGGATTTACACTCGGCTACGTGTCCTCATTATCGACTTCAATGACAGCAAAACTGAGTAAAAATTATTCAAACTCTTAACTGATATCTCCATCACCTCTTCTCTGCACTGGAGTAGTGATGAAGTCAGATAGCTGGCAAGAAATAACATTACTACAGATGGGCTTCATGTAACGGAGCCTCATGCCTAGTTCTGAAGAGTCGAGTAACTGTTTACAATTCCCATCGTAAATATCGGTCTTTGTATTATATTTCAACACGGCAGGCTCTGAAGTTAGGTAATGATAAGTTTTTCCTTTTGTTATTGCAGTTGTCCTCCTGCCTTCGGAATACTGAGAACGCACGTACACAAGCGCCGCTGATAAGAGATCATTTAATAAAAACCAAAGCGGAGGTGCATTTCTTATCATTAAATCCGAGCGACAGTTTCAAGATGAACCCTTGCACCCTCAAACGTGGAGGAAATTCTGATAAATATTTTGAAGGTAACCGTCTTGAGATGCTCGACATACTTTGAAGGCTACCGTCATGAGATGTTCAATGTAATACGAACATTTTTCGAAGCTCTCGTACAAGCCATGGCAACTTTCAAATGAAGTCTTGTATTAATTTTAGAAAAACTGAAAACGTTGTGGAATCATGCAAAAATGCATCACCTGCGGTGTTGGTAACGGCGAGAATTCAGCGAACAACATCGGTAGGCCTGGACTGAAGTTAAATTTGAATAACGAGAGGCTCGAATAGGACGAAACGTACAGTGGAGACCCGGCTGGTGTATAAATATTTTCGTAAAATGTAAAGTCCAAGTGACATCTCAATTTCGCTCACGCTTTCTCACACTCTATTTTCTCACTCTCTAATTGATAAATGCATGATTAGAAGTTGTCTCGTTCGTCTTCAATCTCCGAACTGTATTACGCCGTCACGACGTAGTTATATCGCCTCTTATTTCATCGGCATTCCTGTGCCCCAACATACTCTTATTTCTCCCCCTAATGCTATTTGCATGTTTAGCGTATGTACAGTCAGTACAACCGAGACTTTTTGTTAAACTTCAGCAGGCCTACGGATGCAATGTTTTGTCAAAAAGCCAAGCTTTACTGTGGTTCAAATAATTTTCAGGGGGAAGCGAGTCAATTAAGATAGGTCACTCAGCGTAAATCCTTCACATTCAAAAACTGGAAAAATATCTACCAAATCTAGCGTTCAGGTCATCGGATAAAAGTCAGAATGAGGGGCCAAAGAGTCAAATTTGACTCATTTCACCGTTCATCAGATTTTAGTCAAAGAATCGAGATGAGATGAATCTGCACAAAAATCTGTTCAATGCAACTAGTCATACAGCTATTGCAGCGAACAAGTTTTTGACCAGTAAAATATGCTTCTGGCCCGTCCACTTCCTTGCCCGCCTGACTTCTTGAGTCCTTGTAACTTTTCCCTCTTACCGAAACTTAAAAATCACTTCAATGGATGTTAGTTTGGCACTCCAAAGCATTCAAACAGCCGTAACCAACCAGTTCAAGGCCATTTTAATATCAGAGTTCTCGTGACGTAGCATAAGGTGGATTACAGGCTCACTTGGATTGGAAGAAATACCTCCAGCCCTGCATATCTTCTCGTGAAAGTTGTTTGCAGGGGACAATCATGAATTTGAATTAAGCTTAAACAAAAAATAAAGAGTTGTAATAAAATAATTTACAAACTTGTATATGTGTAGTTAACCTTTATTTGCTCTTGCGTCCTTGCGATCTCACGTTGACAAGCGTTTTCAATTTTTTTCCAACGTCGGGTTAACATACTGTCACAGAAATTGAATGAAATTTCCTACAAATATTCTGATAGGGTAATTTTCTCTAAAAAAGTTATTCCCATTAGCCTTTTCTCTAGCATTAAATAGTCGAAAATTTCATCCAGTATTTACGCTACAGTACGTCTAGTATTGTGTCAGATTTACCAAAGGTCATTAGATTTGAATTGATCTTATTTCTGCAGTTCATGAGCACGTAATGAATATTTGTATTTGTTAGTACAGAATATAGCATGGCCTAAAACATCCATCTTGATTAGGGAGGGGCCGAACATGAAAGTTCTACAGAAAAAGATGAGACTCATTTTGGTTCTTGAGGATCTGCAGCTATCAATAATGAATGGAGCATACCCCCTGTGCATTACTGGACCTCAGAGCTTGTAAAAACTGAGTGGTCAAAGAAAATTAAACCACCACGACCGGTAAACGAATATAAAAATGCATGAATGTCATATAGAACACGGCGCAGCAGTTAAAATATAATATGAATTACGGCAAGCAAATTTTTGTAAGTTCTCCAGGATATCCAGCACGTTCTGTCGAACTGAATGAAAAAATAAAGAATTCCTTACATGCTATTGGTAATTAACTTGTAATTATTCCAAGAAATGAGTTCTATCGCTGCTAATTTTGGCAGCAATGCTAATAGAAATACGCGATTTGAGAAACGTTGAACCTTCGTTACGCAATTCATTTTTCAGTCGCATTAACTGAAGAAGTGCTGAGAGATTCACCCTGGTTACAGAGAAGCAAATCTTCGAGCTACTCCTTTGAATAAAATGAGAAATGAATGACAGCTCAGCTTATCTTATCACAAGCATCTCAAATGTTCCGCACCCGAAAGCAGCCTGCAGTGAAGCAGAAAATTAATGAAAGTGTACTGCAATCTCAGAGGGAATATCTTCTTAAATAAAAGCTTTCAATAGCAGAATATTTAAGCCACATCAACATTTTTTCATCAAATCTTTGAGTAGTATTTAAGTGATAGGGAACCACAAACCTGGCGACCAATATACATACCTGCAATTTGAGCCGAGTCTCAATGAACCAACACTTTGCTGAATGACAGGCTTCATTTTAAAGTGTTAATTGACCCTACACCTAGCTGAATGATAGGCTGTCCTGATGTATGAATTAACGACACCTGGTGAATCACAAGCGTAGTCTTAATGTGTTAAATGATTAGTTATGAAGGAATATTACCATGTATTGAGAAAACGGTTAAAACCGAGTAATTTTCCAGATTTATACACCTGAACAAAAACAGTAATCTCCATCTAGAACGAAAATCTTTCTTCATAGCGCATGACCTAACCAACACGTTAGTG
Source organism: Platorchestia sp. MABIK (assembly GCA_014220935.1). NCBI lineage: Eukaryota > Metazoa > Arthropoda > Malacostraca > Amphipoda > Talitridae > Platorchestia > Platorchestia sp. MABIK. Next base: position 160,337 of record JACJUY010000842.1, on the reverse strand, counting down.
CATTCGTGTGACTTACTTGCAGTGGATGGTACGAGAATTAAGAAAATTCAAGCTCACAAATACTGCGTGCATTTCAGCTACAGGATGATGCCAAACCAAAAACTATGCGGGACTGGCACTGTTGAAAAAATATCGGGTTTGCTTCTGTTTCTCGAGTGAAGATTGCAAATTAGCAGATCTAGCTCCTGCAGTGGAAGCAATCATGGTTAGATAATAAATTTCTTTCATTAAATTACACTTAAATGGTTGTTGTTCAACTCTCACTACTCGAGTTTTTGAGATTGATTGGAACTGCACTCACAGATGCAACAGAAGCTCGTTAAGAAACCTTGACGGGAAAGATCGAGATTTCGTGGAATCAGAACACGCAAATTCAATTCAAGGAACATGTACACATGCCAATGAAAAGTAGGCATGTAAAATGCCAGGCATATATGATTTGTGTACAACGGAGACAGACGCTCACACGTCCATAAGAGCAAAATTTGAATATTTTTTCGAATTTACCATAAATAGACAAATTGTCTACCTGGCTGAATACGCTGTTATTTCCCCCACAAGCTCGACTATTAAATTTTTCAGCTAAGGAGATGAAAGAAAACAACAGAACGTCGCTGCTTATGACATTTAAGCCACGCAGACATCGCGTTTCTGCTAGAGAATCATTATCATTATTCTTCCTATTTTCATATTCAAAGTTTACCCTTAGCCTTCACTTGGTAATAACTTCAAAGAAACTCAGCAGAGCTTAAGTTAATTAATGTGCCCCCACAAGGGTACAAAATTAAGTTGTTCTGGGGAAAGTCGGCTTCAGTATTGCGATTCTGGAGAAGAAATAATAACTCAATGAAACAGAATCAACGCTGTAAGTAACGTCAAAAAGAATATCCGCGCCATTTGAACATGTATAATGAAGGATGAGAAAATAGGAATACTTACGAAAAGTCATGGCTTTATTGGGTAAACATTGCACAGGAAATTGAGGGCAAATGCAAAGCTTGCGTGCTTTTTACGTATTTAGGCATTATTTCTGGGGTACTTTCGACACATCTATATTCTGACAGTTTAACGGTAGACAGGAACAAACATCAGAACGAGATACCGCGTAACTAAAGTGAAGAAACCTTGTAAAAAAATCACACAGGAGGCCACTCCATGAGTGACCACCGATGAAATCGAATTTATTTGACTCTAAACAATTTCGTTAATAAATACAGCAAATTTTATAAATTTTGTTTCCGCAGCCCCGGTGCAAGCTTTTCGTGTGATATTAACACAAAATTAACGGAACGAAAATTAGCTACTAGAAAAGAGATTAACCGTGAAGTACATACACTCAACGGGAGATCATGCACTCGCACACAGCGTCAGCACGAGGCTGACAAAAAATCTCCTTGCTTAGAGAGAAAAACGAAAAAGAAACAAGAAACCGGTCTAATCACGCGGTCTAATTACAACATACCACGAGAAGTAAATCCTGAAAAGTTGGGATCCGTAATCAGGCTCATGCCAGTGAGAAAGCGACGGCCAAAAGCGGGCAGGAGACGAGGGGCACTAACAAGGCAGTTCGTTAGGAGACAGCAGCTGTAAATTTAAACTTGAAGAATTTGATTTTCTCATACCAAAATGAATATTACGCAAAACTAAGCGCGCAAAATTTCATGAATGCCGCCAGCATAACCAGAAGTTTCAAACTATCCTATCCTGAGAACCGGTGACATGCGCTGCAGACTCTGAAAGTAAGTTACAACAGTGGATTCTTTCAATTAAGGTAAATTGTCTCAATTTTCCTTGCGAATCTTCTCATTCATTCCTTATATTAAAAAAATAATGAGGAGAAAGACTACCAATTTCGTGCCATTTTAACATTTTATAAAAAAATCGAGTATAATAGTTTCAATCGAATATTTAAATTTTCAGTAGAGCGGACAAAAAGTTGCTACTACTATAATAATTCCAGCGACAGAAGGGCAAACTGTTTATTGTTCAACTGCAGACATGTCTCGATATGGTAAGTCCACTACGCTAAAATCTTGAAAATTATTTTAAATGAAAGTCCTAAGGAGTTCTCAAAAATGTTTTCTTCAGTTCACACAGAGTAAAGTTGTGCAGTACAGAGTACAGTTGTGCAGCACAGAGTACATTTGTGCAGCATTGGAATACCTTGGTCTTTTAAATCGTTCTGTGATTTGCGATGATCGCTTTACACAAATTTACACGCACTGCGATGGGTAGACTGAACTTCAATACTCAACTCATATTAAACTGTTCCAATTTTCAATATTTTAATGAACAACAGATTAATTGAAGCAGGCCTCCGTTTGATTTTAATCCAGTTCATGAAAAAATTCAGCGTGGAACTATCGATGAATCTCCCAAACAATGGAAATCCTCTCAGGGACCAATGGTGAGATACCGAGTAGTCATCGTTTTAAAATGACTAAAGTAGGGCATCCCTGTATAATTCCTCGCACGTGTCTACAATTGAACAATTTTCTTGGCAGTTCAATTCTATTTTGAAAAAGTACTCATTAAGTAGCAGATTTTAGACCGCACTGAAATATTAAAATTCTCAGAAACCACGAAAATAGCCGCAAATATCGACGTAGTCGATAAGTCGATGGCACATATTGAGATTCGTTACTTAGGCATTTTGCAAATTCATAGCCTGATGAAATCCAATTTAGCGAACGAGAATCATCGCCTGCACGAGTGTGAATGCCACCAACTCCTGCTCCCAGCTGACCGGTAATGAGATCAGGAAAAAACCCAAAAGCCATCACAAACCTAGAACTAACGCAACGAAGCTCTCTTAAATACGGCGGGTTCTGCTTCAACTAGGTGGGACGAACACAAACGGTGCAAAGGTGGTCTACGTTAACTCGACTAAAACTAACAGTAAACTTGAAACGTATGGCTCAAATTCTATAAATGATTGCAATACAACATTTTATTGAAACCAGTGATTGGTTTCATTTTCAACTTCGAACAACCAATTTGACGTTGTTCAGATATTCTTAGGATTACCGACCGGGAGAAGGAGGTACTCGATAGCTAATATTTGCCTTGTTTAGAGTGGCCAAGTTTTGAGATGCTATAACTGTGAATAAAAATTCTCTGATGAACTGACATTAAGCAACAATTGCGATAGGAACAAGCATAAACATGACATTATTACCGTAATATTGCAGCACAACATACTCCATCAGTTTCCTTCTCTTCATTACCCGTTGGTAAAACCTTCAAAAACCGCTACGGGTCTCATTTACTAATTTTCATAGATAGAGATGAAGTTTTAAAATGGTTACTCTAAGCCTAGTTACCACTATTGACGACTTATATTTAAGAACCTAATACCTACGTTGATTATACTTTAAGTTCAACTACATAATATTTAGGGTTTACATTTTTCGGATAAAGTGATTTCTAATTCGATTTCTTGACTACGAATTCTAATTCTTAAATCCTAATTAATTCCTAGTGTGCTAATTTCTTTCATGCACTTACTTAGATTACTGGGAGATGGCTGCATTTAAGTCCATGTTCAGACAGTTGTGTAGGTTTCAGGTTAGGTCTGCCATACCCATCAAAAAAATCTGACAGACCTCAAAAAAACCGGAAAAAGAATCTCACAGGGGAAGTGAATGCTTCCCACGCTATGATAACCAGCTAAGAATAACATCTTTTCTCAATCTTGAGAAATACTTAAATTCAAGAAGGATAGATGCAGTTGACAAAGTCCTACTAAACAGAAATGAGTGATAAGCTTAATCGGACATGAACACAGGACGGAGATAATGGATTGAATTTTACCTGACAGGTCTAACAAAAAAAGAACACCAGATGGATTGACTAACCAAGTGCCCGTCAGGTGCGACAGAACACTTGGTAAGTCTAACTAAACAAACACACATGAATGCCTGGACTGAATAGACACAAATCACGTTCGTTCTGGGAGACACATGACACGCTTGACACAGAGGGCACAACTGACGTGTCTTGACCGAGAATGCACGTTTGTTCGCGGCGGGGGTAAAGTGCAGAACCGCTCTAGAACCTCACCTCAAAGTAAGATTTTACTCTCGTCTCCGAGAAAAATGTCGGTAAAGACAAACTATTTACTTGTGACCAGCAGGGAAAATAGCTTCACTCATTCCTGCACTGAATTACTATTTAATTGCATTATTTTCACACGCACTTCCACACTTGCGGTGCAGTGCTAGACACAACGTGGGCAAAATAGTGATGGGATAACCAACGCAGATCTAGACGCTTTCTAGGCGCAGATCTAGGCCGATCCTAACAGCGTTTTATTGATGCAATTGAAATTGCACACGTCCATTATGAGTGGAAACTAGATAAATAACAAAGATATCGGGGGAAATGCAACTGCATGGAGTATACAAATCGGTCAACGACGAGCATAAAGTTATTTAGGTAAAGAAGTAAATATAGGATGAAGTTAAACAGAAAACCAAACCAGCGGTTAGAGCACAGTAGCTTGAATACATAAGAGTAAACATCCCCGATTTACATGAGGATTGTACAGTTTGGCGAATAAAGGAGAACCAAAGGGAGTACTGACGTCGCAGCGCATAGTTAGTTTGTTAAAGAGGTCTCCAAGCGCACCGTACGAAATTAAACTCCGTGCAATGACGACCAGGAGACAGACAAAGGCTCACAACTTGCCTCATTTAACTTGGTGAAGAAATGCAGCACGTTAAAATTAAAAGTTTAATAGCTTGAAAAACTTTACTGTTCGCAAATGCTATTCCATGTAATATAAAAGTCACTTTCATGAAAAAATGTTTTGTGCAATGGAGAAATCGTGGGACTTATAAACTTTAACTTTTCCTTATGCGCTATTGTCAGGAAAACAAAAAACTACACCTTTCCTGTATTGTGCATATTATAAAACTACATGAGCGCTACGAGTTGGTTTTGTAAATATAGTGGTATAGACACGAATATATAGATGATAGAGACGTATTATTGATGAACTGACACTAAGTTAGTAGGTATGTAAGAATGAAACTCTTCATAGATTCAAAAGCTCATGCAGCTTCAACACAAAATCAAGAGTATTTGAGGTATGATCATGCCAACCTTCATCTTTTACGCATAGTTCTTCCCAAGTTAAGACAGCGTCAAATCCCTGTAATTTGCACACATCATTTCGACTAAAGGAACACAGCGGTATTATTTCTTCACTTCAGTAAATAATCAAGGGACAGGTTTTTATCTAATTTAATATTACAGATTTCCAATAATACACAGCGTTTGAAAATTCTTTGATAAGATCCTCGAAATGTTTCACCGAAATAAATTCATGGTAAAGTTGCTTACGCAAAGTAAACGATTTTCTTAAATTAAATTAAAAAGTTTGGTAGAGCTGAGGGAGAGAATCAAGGGCAGCGTGGGCAGCACTCCCCCGGAGGGTGGTGAGGGGACGAGCAGGAGACCGGGGAACACGTCATCACCTTGCACTTTACGCCGCGCCTCTGCGGAAAAGAAAACAGTTTATTTCCAATAAAGATGATACACAATATATCATTAGTTTTTAAAATGTATTTTAAGTGTGTTTTAAAAAGAAAGAAAGTAATCTCGTTCTGCTGTGCATTGGTTTAATTGTCTCCTAAGTGACGCAAAAGCAGAGCGGTACACATCAGGTGAGAGGGTCTTGAGCAAGCGACTCTTCTAGTGATTCTTCAAGGAAAGTACAATGATGATTGAATCTTTAATAAAATGTAATATTTGTTAAATTTTTTTATTTATACAAAATTTGGGCAGAACTTATGGTGAGACCTCGTATAAAAAGATGAATGCCAGTGAGACGAGGAACGCCTCGAGTTCAATGAGCTTACATTTCATTTCCTCGAAAGTTAAGAGCGGGAAAATATGTCGAAGTGACAACACAAAATGCACTTATGTTATAGTTTAAGTTAAAGACTCTCCAGCTACAACAAAGGCAATCTCAGGGGAGCGAAGTGAGGGACCAATTAGTACGGACCGTAGAAAACGCAAATTTCTGCACAATGTGTGTCTCCACGTACGATTTCCTAGTATAGAAATAGAAAGTTGAAAAGAAAGAGAAAAAAGACAAAGAAGAGATGCCGAAAAAAGCACAAAAAATGGGAGAAGGGGGCCGACAGGCAGAAATCCCGGGCCTATCTGTAGCTTAGATAACCACGGTAACCAGTCCCCGTAGCATATGCAACACAATTACCATAATTTAAATAAGAAGATAAAGTATTAGAAGAAATACCATCATTTATGGCTATTGAATGCATTTATGAAACTATTATTCTCACCACTCTGTGTAAGCCATTAAAATGCAATTCTTAATTAATTTACATTGAATTCCTGCAAAAGGATTCTTGCGACACATTTAGTAATTTTTTTTTCACTCAATATTATCAAGACTTAGAATTTCCCTCTTTTGCTGATGAGTGAATGTAAAAAATAGATTCTTTAATTGCATTAAAGATACAGTTTTAGCATAGGAAATCATTTTCTTGCTCGCTATATATCTCTAGAAAACAGAATTTTTCACACGAAAATAAATAAGTAGGTGCACCCATAGGCTAAAAAACCACATAGGGCGATTTCCGTCATTTTCAATGACACTGAAAACGTTTTCTCTGAGTTTTTCCCTTCAACACTTTGACCGCAATTAGCTTAACTGAAGTTAAGCATTCAACTCAAATTTAAAGTCAGTTGTGGCAAGCAATTTTGAAAATACCAAACATTAACTGGATCGTGTCTTCATTTAGCTTTAATTAAGTATTTATGAAAATTGAGTTTGTGACTACTGGTCGGTGAGCAGCATTATGAAAATCCCCTCTGTGGCCACCGGTGGCTCACGTTGCTGTCAAAGTGTGAGGTTTCGGTACACTTTCCGTGCATTAAAGCAATAAGAGGATCAAGAAATACAGAGTACTCACCCGGCACGAGCACTTGGTGCACGGGTCTTGCAGCCAACTGTCCCTCAGTCTGCGGGCAGCTCCCGAGCTGTCGATACAGGTTGTGGGGCGTGGCCGCCCGCGGCTTCTACCAGAGATTGTTTGTTCCAGCTGTTCTACCTGAAATATCAAAACACAGGTTATAATTGTTATCATTATATAAGCAAGTTTTAGCCTCCCTTTACCACGACAAAGATGTTCAAAGAGAGGAAGGATGAAGGCACCATTTAGTATGGAGTTGAGGGAACGCGGAATCTATGCATAAGGTGCATAGAAACAGCTAGCTAAGAAAGAAGTTCATGAAACAAGAAAAAGGTGAAGAAGAAGGTAGTAGGTGCTGAAAAATAGGACAGCAGTGAACCGAAAAAAGATGGTCCGCAACAACGCAAAAACCTATTCTATTTCAACAAAAAGAGAGCCTACCTAACCTTTAGCTCGGGCCCTCACACACAAGTTATAACGTAACTTCAATTCAAACGCTGGTTTAAATTTGCAGCTAACATGAAGTACTGTAAAAACAGCCCTTTTATTTTTCTACCCATAATAAAATAAACCAAGTCGGTGCTTTACTCATGGGATTTAGAACATAACAATCTAATGGAATGACTTCTATAGATTACGTCCAAAAAGCAGACAATAGCCGACCGACAAGAATTTTATGAGCAGAGAAATAATATCGAGGTGAAGGCTCGTAACATTTTACGAGGTATTTGGAAGGCCGAAGCTTTGGCCAATGGCGGTCGACTTTAACGCTGTTAACAAGTGCGTATATAGCTTGAAGACGCTGTTGTGAAATACGATGCCGATCTCGAACTTCGTCTTTTGGTTAAAAAGATTTTTCCATCAGCAAAACCAAGACCTACCCGCATTCTGTAGCGAATAAATTTTGGCAAACCCGCCTGTTGCGCTTACCTTGCGCGCGAGCTGCTGCATGGTGTGCAGCAGCTTCTCAACCACAGCCTCCACGCCCTCGATCCGTTCCTCCACAGCGTCCGACGCAGGCCCGACCCTGACGACAGCAGAGCCATTAACCTCAGGACAACATCTAGCATATCCCAGGCCACGATATCGTTAGTAGTACGACTACGCAATTATCACTAACCTTTAAGAAACAAACGAGGCAGTGAACATTTATGGTTCATGTTAGTTTAGGAGATAGAGGGTGCCATTACAAAACTTACTGAACAAATACACCTTAAGGGCCTTCAACTGGGGTTCTTATTTCTAAAAATGTTCTACAATAGGCGGTGATGTCTCGACAACGGCTTCTTTTTATAACAAGTACATATCACTATGCTATATGATATTAAATTTTAAAAGTCCTTTACTCTTTTAAAAGTTCCAACAGCGCATTAAAAGAAAAGCAGCGTAGTCAACAGAAACCCAAAATATCTAAGGCCACTCAATCCTACTGTAAGTTCGTGCATGGGCAACACGCCACGGTAGAGGAAACAAGGTAGGGTCATTTCAATGGGAGAAAATACACCTCCTCTTGTTCAGCTAGCCAATAGAAAGGCTTTATTTCAAACAAACTTTATGACGTCACCAAAACGCCATGTCGTTGGGCCAACAGTGGAGCTAGATTTGGGGGTAGCAGTGCTACCAGATGCAATATGAGCGCTGCTATTGGTTAGTTGCCGTGACGTCAGCACACCCACACTGTCAACAAAAAAAGACTGGTTTGAACCTACCTTGTTTCCTCTACCGTGCCACACTCCTAGTGCTAGAAAGACGAGCACATTGACCAGGTTACCTCGGTGTGTCCTCGATACGGTCGAAGATGGTGGCCGCAGTGTCGAGCTCAGAGAACTCTCTGCTCACAGATCTAGGGATCCCCCGGCCTGCAGATTTACAAAGCTCACAATGAGGCTAACATCAAGTAAACTTACGTATAGAACAGATTAAATGTTACTGAAAAATTAAGCAAATAAGGAACCTTGTCTAAAAATATCTTTTGCTGAAACGGAGTTTCAACCTCAGATACAACAGGTTTCTAATTGTGAATTAGTACTAACAAATAAGAATCGTTCCCACAGCTCACTCCCTTCTCTGGAAACAAAGGTCGAAGTAAATCATTGTGTGTTATCAACATTTAACGTGACTTTAGAGGAAAAGAATACTCGAGTTTTCGTTGAAAATTTGCAGAAAAATAATTTTCTTGCTAAAGTCAACGTAAAATTGTAGGTGGTCACTAACATTACGTTACAAAGGAATTCTTTGAAGAATTATGACAAGTTCAGAAAAATCGCGTATGTGAACGGAAAGAAAATACATGACACGGTACATACATGACGAATTCTAAAAGATAATAAATTCAAAACAGAAGTAGAAATTTGAAGGGTTCAGTAGATTTATTGAAAAAATATCGATAATTACCAAACTTCATTCTTAGGAAATATATGAATGTAGTTCAGAATTTTCAGGCAAAATGAGATGTATCAAATATCCAGCTTGAAAATTTCGCACTTCAGCTATGGTTAATTTTGACGCTTCGGCAAAGCTTCTTTGTAACCATATTGAATGAATTTTCATACTTAGCTTCAGATTCTCAGCGAAATTAACACTAGACTATTCATTCACAGCACATTAAACCCAATAAACTCACCATGGGAAAAGCTTATATCTTTTCCTATATTTTGAGAAACGAACGATGAAGGCTCGCTTTCTTTCTGAAGTGTTTTGAAACCGAACTGTTGGTGTGATTCCACCTGAGCGTTGTTCTCCTCTCCGGTGGAAAGAAGCTGCTCCAGTTCAACTGATCCGAACTTCAGCTTGTTGTTTCTATGGAGATCTTGCAAAAGTTCGTGGTGGACATCAACCACTGGTCTCCTAACGCGGAATGCATTCGTCGAAGCGTTGAAGACGGAATTATCGTGGAAGTCGGAGCGATCTTCAAGTTGTGTAGATCGTGGGTGCCCGCGCTGGCGGAACGCAAGAGCGTCTTCGTGTTCCTCCAAGTAGCTCTGATCTTCGACGGAGCGGCGCAGACGGAGTCCCGGTGTGCGGATGAGGCTGTTGAAGTAGCCAGCGTTCCGGCAGTCTGTAAATTCGCACAATTGAAAGTTAGAAAAAAGAAAATTTATGAGAAAGGAAGATTATAAAATAACACCAAAATTTCTTTCTAATATATGGGTATATGAAGGCTTGTAGAAAGAAAAGGATAAAATTACATGAAAGTTCTTTCCTACTTTGTAAAATAGAGCCTAACCGGCCCTTTTCAACGTGTTTAGGAGTGTACATTTATAAAAACTATTTTTTATGCTGTGTTGGTTGCACACTGTGGTGATTGGCAGGACGAAAATAATTCTACACTCTTCATGTTAGAAAATCAGGAAACGGAAAATCCTGGGTTCAAAAATGTTTTGACATGTATTTTCGAGGCCTTAAACGTCCACGGATAACACGAGTCAGTTTAACAGAAACCTTTTCATTCTTCTACGAGAGAGAATAATTTCTGAGCTACTGAAAACAATAAACTTTCTAACAGATTCTGGTAAACGATGCGTGGGATGCCAACAGGATGAGTTGGAACAAAACCTAAACGTTTACCTTGAGTCATGGGAGTATTTCAGGGAACTGTCATTGCTGCTTTTAGTTCAGAGTAAATTCTGCTTAAAATAAAGAAACTCGTGCTTAATGTGAACAGATAGATTCTCACAGGACTCCGCAGTATTGAGCACAGTAAACAGACGCAGCTTCAAGCATCATCTTTCTTGCCAAACAACACATCACTGGACAAGACAACTCACAGAGATTGGTTTCAGGCAGATTTTACACGCCTGTATCTTGCGAGTTTTCGTCCGATTAGGCAAGGCAGAATTTTGAAAATGTAAATAACTTTTCAAGAAAAGTCAGCCATTCAATGAAAACAGTACGAAGTTGTTAACAACATTCTCAGGCAAACAAACGAAAAAAAATGACAGGAAGTGTGTAATAAATCACAATAAATAAATTCAACTAACGGACCTACAGTGTCTAAGAACTTTACTACCGACTATACGGCGAGTAGGTAGAAATATCACAAATACAAATTTTGCAGGACTGAATGCTGAAATTGGCTATCTTGTAGGACATTTGAGAACTGTCCAAGTATGAAATCAAGTGCAGTTCGTGCTACAATAATCAAATACCTCGTTTGATACCTAAGAGGGCTACGATGTAACACAAGTACGACATTAGAAGTTCTACATTTATAGCAGCATCAGTAGAAAAAGTAAAATATTCAGGCTACGGCATGCAAAATGTCACCTTTGCAGCACTCTGCCCAGAATCTGAGATGGACGTGGGGCAGCTCGGAGCAAGGCACGAAGGAGGGAGTCTGCAGGTGAGGGAGCACGAACACGTTTTTTGTAACGTCCTTAATGTCGTCACCGTTGTCGCACAGCACCCTGCCCAGAGTCATCCTCTTGATTTGGTCCAGCTGCTCGGGCTTGAACACAGACGGGTGCTCGTACCAGAACCTGGAATATTGGGACACGTAAATTACTGTCACTAGACGGTAAACTAGTAGTACGAACAACCTTGCCCCTTAAGTATATTTGAACTGAAGAAGAGAACAGTTCTCACCGACGGTACCACGAATTCACCAGTACTGTAATTTGAGCGACAAAAAATTACTACCACGCGCTTAGAAGAAGTACAGTTCCGAACTACGAAAACACAAATACGTACAATATGGATGAGAGAAACTCCAACTTGATTCATACAGTGAAACGCACAAACCTGTCACCATCCCTGAGCCTGGTGAACTGCTCGATCAAGAGGCAGGCCAGCAGAGGCCCCACACGGCCTCCCTCGACAGGGTCTTCCAGCAGGGCTCCCACCCACAGATCTACGTTACCTGCTCGGTACACAATAGACTGGATTACATATAATGAAATCTTGTGTCTAAAATGACTGCGTTATTTTTAACGTATAGCTACAATTCATTAGTTAAAACTGTTATTAAATGGGCTGTTGAACCGCACGTCCTTTCTGTTTCCAATGTTCCTTTATTGTTAGGATAACTTTCGAACGATTGAAAACACGTTTTTCTCAACAGAAATGAACACTCATTACGCAGCGTTCAGGGATCCACTGAGAGGAATGAATTAAGGAACCCCAGGACTTATTTTCATGGTGAGAAATTAGGTATCATTTTGCTCTATTCCTCAAATACCTAGGCGCGAGAAGACATGCCGCTCTCTTTGAACTCGTAAACTCTAACTTCTACATGAGAGTCGACCATTGAGGAAAAGTTTTTGGAAAGAAAAATCAGCGCAAAGAATTTGACCACCAGAAATATTTGTTTTCGTAATTCATTTTTGAGGTATGTGCAGGGTAGGTTTGAAGTCGTTTACATTAGTACGTGGTATGCTCACTGTGCGGAAGTGAAAAGAATGTTATTGAACATGAAATATGAACAAAATTTGGATAAACGTTTTACTTCAATAATATTCTTTAGTTGCTTCAACAAGAGTATTGTTCCTCTACTCAGTAGAACAGAGCGATTTTTCAAATTATGGCGTATCATTCAATGACGATAGCATACGACAGAAGAATACTTGAAATCATTTTGTCGGTATTGGTCAGGAATAATAACATCTGGAATTAAGACACTCAATTAAAACATTGAACTTGAGTGATCAACATTTAATCATCTAAAATCCCGCTACCTGTGGTTTTAAAGTCAATTTTTTGTATCAGCAAAAGAGACACGCCTGATGAAAAGGTAATTGAACTTTTTTTGTTCCTAATTGAGACTTTGAAGCATTAATTGCAACTCAGAGATAGAACGGAGAGCATCTCATGGAAAAATTGATTAGGACGACCCACTTGAAGGTTTACTCTTTGCCGATTAATTTATTTCCTCATATTATCGGTATGACAACTACGGTATTGGCTTGGTAATGACATCAGGTTGTCACGACATCAGAATAAGGAAGGAACTGCTACTCGGCAGCACTCTTCAAAGAACATAATGGGGCACACATTCGACAAGAAGTACAAAAAGTTGGGTCTGTAAAAGAAAGAGTACATGTTTTTTTCAGGATTCAAATGGTCAAACGAAACGTTTTCTAGTTTAATTTGAAACAAAACGGTGGTAATTTTTTGGTGCGACACAAAACCAGGCTACCAGACACGGCGCCGCACCAAAACATGGGCCCACTGACCAGGGTGGCCGTAGAGCTCGTGCAGCTTCTCCCTGACGCCGCGGTCCGCCATCACAGGGATGAGGTCGTCGAACGTCTCAGGCACGGACAGCTGGCACTGGCGCCGCCACTCCGTGTAGCCTGCAACCGAGCTGATCAATTATAACCCACTGGCTAGACCAGTGAAAATAGTCACTGTTTTTGTTTTTAATTTTAATTTCCACCTCTATCTTAAACTTGGCCTATTCAATCTTTACCTAACACATATCATGCGCTACTTTAACTCATTCTAACGTGACCCTAAGCTAAAAATGATTTTATTTTTTACCGAAAGTCAGTTGACTATTTGACAATCGTCAAAAATTATTGATATGATACCGCTTGAAGTTCAAGTTCCCTCCTGGGTTTCTTTGTTCAATTAGTGGAGGTGAAACAGACGAAGGAAAAACTAAATTTCAATAACATTTTACCACTTATATCACGGGCTCCATTGTTTTGGTGGCCATCGTGGCTTAGGAATCAGGAGAGCTCATCAAGTTCGTAAAATGGAAAGTCATATTTTCGTATAATAAAATCCCAAGTAAAATTTTCCGATTTTCTACACCCTGTTTCTAGATCTTAATCCTATTTCTTGGTTCTTTTTAGATCCTGCACTGCCCCTTAAAGTCAAATGTCACGGATACAACTCTGGTACGGTGTAATGCTAAAGAAAAATAGTAAAATAATGGAGCTTTTCGGAACGCTATCACGTACGAAAACCATAATCCTAATTTTTACCGCCTATGTCAGCGCTGATACTACTAGAATCATCCCCCCGTGGAAATAGCTCTTCCAGACAGCAGAAGCCTGAAGCATTCACAAAGACCGTAGTGAACATCGAACTTCGAAGCCTCGAAATAAACTTACACTTTCCCTCATTGCTATAGCTGTCAGATTCCTCAGTCAAAGAATACTGTAGGTCACGCAATGTAGGAAGTTTCAAAAAGTGATCTGAACCTCAACCCATAAATCCTTCCGCATTCTCAACTGGGCAACAGCCCTTTTCACCTGAGCACCATCCATGAAATTAACCGTGACCCAAGTTTTTCATAGGTTGTATAGCTTGATTGATATTGTAGGAGGCTTTACAATATCAATCAAGCTATACAACCTATTTCTACAGGTGAACATAGCGCATGAAGCCTTCCACATCCTTAGATAGGCATCACACTTTCCTCTCTCCCAGAACCCCCATCTAGGCAACACACTTTCCTCTCTCCCAGAACCCCCATCTAGGCAACACACTTTCCCTCTCCCAGAACCCCCCGCCAGGCAACACACTTTCCCTCTCCCAGAACCCCCAGCTAGGCAATACACTTTCCCTCTCCCAGAACCCCCAGCTATGCAACACACTTCCCTTTCCCAGAACCCCGGCTATGCAACACACTTTCCCTCTCCCAGAACCCCTGAGTACCGGGGAGCGCGTGGTCCCGGCCCCGCTGGATGTTCATGGCGGCGAGGTCGAGGGCGATCTCGTGGGCAGACCTGAACAGCTTCTCAGTGAGCTCAGTGTTCAGGAACTGGCCAGGTTGCTGCAACGAGATGCGTGCGCATTAAAATGTGGCTGCAAGCTGCATTCCACGTGAATGATACACTTACTGAAAAATAAGAACTTTTTCCCTCGTACAATAGAAGATAAATATAATTTTCAAGCATTTGATCGCATCAAATGAAGCTGGTCGGCAGAGTACGCTTTGGTCAGCATTTAAATGACACGCATGAAAAGTGTACTGAATTATGGTTATAAATATATCTAACTAGAATCAAACATCCGACAGATGGAACGGCTCAACCATGTGTGTAATTCAAATTAGCTTAAATTCACTATTCAAACGCAACGAGGGGCATAGCCTATCAAACGAAGCATATTACTGAATTTAACGAATAACAGATAGTTTTACGCACCTGAACAAAAATTCATACACATAATGAAAGGCTAACTTAAAATACTTGCGAAGAACGGGGGAGATTATTATCACAATGATAGTAAGTTTTATACTCCCTAGGTACTGCAATGAAGATTTCATTAGGGCGAAAAGAAGGGATAATTTAGTAATAATTGAAGGAAACGGGGAATCTATACACAAGGTTGTGCGCTCATACAGTATACCCAGTACAACATAAAAAATCGGGAAGAAAGCGGAAGAAAAAGCCGAAAGAAGATAAAGAAAAGGGATGAAAACTGAAAGGAGCAAAGGGGACACGAACGACAGAAGTCAAGAAGGCCTACCCATAGCTGAGGTAATCTTAGAGTCTCTTCTCTGAGGGCGCAAGTCTCAGAATGAATACCAAAAAATAAGGGAAAAATATTTAGAAAAAGCCACTAAGCTCTACATACAGAAAAAATATTTCATCATGTAAAAGAGCAATTATCTAACTAGCTAACATTGCCGATATAACTCTACCTAATACAACCTACCTACTCTTGCTGTAAAATCACCGACCTAATTTTATCACCAAACCCCTTGATCACCTACCAAGCCCATTTATTACTTACCCAACCCCAACAAGACTTACCTGACCCCAATAACACCTACTAAACCCCCAATAACACCTACAAAACCCCCAATAACATCTACCAAACCCCCAATAACACCTACTAAACCCCCAATAACACCTACTAAACCCCCAATAACACCTACTAAACCCCCAAAAACATCTACAAAACCCCCAATAACACCTACTAAACCCCCAATAACACATAATAAACCCCCAATAACCTCTACCAAACCCCCAATAACCTCTATCAAACCCCCAATAACACCTACTAAGCCCCCAATAACACCTACCAAACCCCCAATAACATCTACCAAGCCCCCAATAACACCTGCCTAACTCCATCGTCACCAATCTAACACCAATAACACCCACATAATTGCCGAGATCAACCTACCAAATCCCAATATTACCTATTCAATGTTAATATTACCGTTACTTTTAAGTGATACACATTTCCTCAGGTTCACTCCTAAATCCTGCCCCAGGCCCACTATTGTCAGTGGCTCACCTTGAGCTTGACGGGCGTGGCAAAGAGCCCCCTGAGCAAGGGGTCGACGCCTCCTTCCTGCACGAGGCGCCAGGGGCTGAAGAAAGCCTTGTGCAGGGGCAGAGGACCGTGCCTGGTGGGCTGGAACGAGGCGTTTAGGCGCTCCAGGACGGGGTTCACCAGCGTGTGCCCAAACCTGGTCAGTCGCCTCGCTTAGTGACATCACCAATGTACACCGTATCATGTCTAGTCTAAGTACATCCGTGAATTAAAAACATGTTTTGTTTGCTCAGGCCACGTCACTGACTTCGTTCAGTAACACTACCATTGTTGTACACCGTGTACAATCTATCGTAAGAAACACATTGATTTATATACATGCCACGTCCGGATCTCGACGATTAATAAAAGGAAAATTAGAGACATAGTAAAGCCCGGAACACAGATATGCTCATCACATTTTTACTTCTTCAAGCAGTCAGAGAGTAATGTTACTGCGCATGCATATGCCTACTTAGTGATTTACGGAATTCAGCCTACAAAAATCAAGGCATCTCGCTCAAAGCAGGTATGGTAGGAATGCTGAAAAATTTAAAAGCAAGTGAATTAAAAAAAAAATAACCTTTTCCATACAGTGGCAAACTCATTCTTCAAATGAAACTAATTAATCTTAAGAAAAACTAATCGCGAGTTATGTTAAAGGAAATAATTCGAAATTGTAGTAAATTATTTATATGTTTGAGTAGTATTTTTTTGCCAGCGCACAAAAGTAGCCCTTCGAAAAATTATTCGGTTTATAGAAAAACCTCTAAGATTATACGTAAAACAATAAATTTCATATTTCAAACCCAGATACATACCACGAAGCACAGTGACAAAACTTCAATAATTATCAGAAGCTGCAAAAAAAACATGCAAAGGTAAATTAAGTACCTACAAGCACACAAATGTTAAACAGGTCTGTTTAACCTACGAGGTACATCTACAATAGTGACTTAGGCGCGATTTGAACTTAGTTTGCGAAGCGCTAGCAATTTGCTTTACTTTACTTACTTAGAGTACACCACCCAACATGCCCAGCACGAACAAAGCTAATATCCCCATTTAGAATGACCAAGAGCATCCTGCTGCTCTTCGTCGTGCGAGGAACTCACCGCAATGCGGCGGTAGCGAAGGCGTTGCTGATGGTGGGCTCAAGTTTGGAGTCGTAGCCCTGATACGGGCCCAGCTTTGCCATGTACTCGGGCCCCACGATGTGGGGCAACCAGTGCGCGTAGGTGATGTGCTGCATCATTGCGCCCAGCAGCTGGTCACACGTTCTTTACTTTATTTTCAAGCAAGCTTGATTTTTAGTAGTAAAGGTCTTATTCTAACATTGAGGATATTAGTGGAATGTTTCACTATACTTGCACCCGCTGTTACATTTTCAATATCTCCCTCGACATGACAGGTACTCCTGGTATGATTTCCTGACTTTGACTCACAGTACTATAATGTGGTAGAACATAGAAAGTGAGAAGACAGGAACGAAGTCGAAAGAACATGCGCTGAGTGTCTCGACAAAGTATTCGTCCTAACGAAAAAATAAAAATTGAAAAAGAATATAAGGCCTACCTACATAGCTAGACACCAAATCTAGTAAAAGTATCCCACAACCACCTAGACTAGAGCAGGTTAGCATGCGAAATATTTTTCTTTTTAGAATTATCCAAAACACGATATTCATCACAAAAACTAAACCCCACACGAAATCCCACCTTTCTGGTCTCGTGGAAGACAGTATCGCCGTCCCAGTGCGGGTTGATGATGCGCAACTCTGCAGCGACGCGGTTGTGCTCCCTGAACCATATCGTGTGCATCGCCAGCAGCGCCGTCTGCGAGAGAACCACAGTTTTGGTTGGTGCTCTTTTTCAGCGTCAGAGTGTGTGAGAATGGTAACGAGTAGGGAGGAAATTGATAAAAAACCAATCGGTTGCTCACTCGGTCCGCGAAACGCCGGTTTCCTAAGCCGTTCAAAACAGCTGCATTACTCGCTTCATATTAGCTGGTTAAAGGCTTCCTAGCCACAACGAGTCATCTCAATGGATTAGAAAGGAAGACTATTTAGTAGACTGTAGAATATGGGAAATCTTTGCATACGGGATACCTTAAGCGTAGGAACGGTAAGTTAACTAGAACTAGTTACCTAAAACTATCATAGGAGAAGTAAAGTGGGCTCGAAAAATATAAATTCCGAAAGCCTGTCTTTAGCTGAGGTAACCAAACCGTATTCCCCCTGGAGGCGCCAGTTCCCAGAACATAGTATAGACAAGCCAAACTAACCTAAGCCTATCGCCTATCCGGTGCCCTCTAAGGGGATCACGTATTCGAGAAGTTATTTGAGTAGATAGTTGTGCAATAATTACACCACGGAAGGAAAAAAAAAAGAAATCACTTCTTCAACGAAAGAATGTAAGGGCCGGAATGCACTTGCACAGTTATTCACGCATGTAGTCGTGTAAAACTTCTGTTAGATGCACAATAGATAAAGTGTCCCATGGTTTCCCAGCACAATGAAGTGTTCATTACTCTCATCTCTGGGGTAATTTAGTGACTTCTCACATTCATTAATTCTATTTCAGATGAAGGACCTTTTGAGAAAATCAATAGATTACCAACACTAGTAAATCTAGGATGGGTTAGTGACTGCTTATAATTTTCCTAAAAATAAGGTTATTCAGTAGATAATCCAAACGCAGTCTCTACTAACAATTTCTTTTAATCAGAACTGCACCAGAAAACTAATCTATCAAAAACTAGATACCACTGTTTTCTTTCTTCGCACCAAAAAAGAAGTGTTCAAACACGAGATTAGAACATTGACGCAATCACTGCAAACTGAACAGACGGACTACCTTAGAAATTTTACTTACAAGCTGGGTATCACAGAAATTATGGGAGGGAACCGCACGTCAGCACCTGTTCGTTAGCCCTGACATCCCCTGCGAGGAAGCAGTCGATGGCGCTCTCGGTGGTGTCCCTCCTGCAGTCTATGGGGGCGCCTGCACTGAAGGGCATCAGAGGCTTGCCAGAGGGCATCGAGATCCCGATGCGAAGGTCACCCAAGTTTTCGGTGAAGTTCCGTAGATTTTGGGTTTCTCCGTAGCTCGACCCATAAACCTAAATGCCAAGACATCAATGCAGGGATAAAGCATAAAAAAATGAATATTAGTTTTAGAAAATAAATGACTACCCTTAAACTAAGGCATACGAGTAGAAAATTTTTGAAAGTAATTTAATGAATAAGTGCTAACTAAATGAGTAATTCAATGAGTACGTGCTAAATGAAACATGATGGGCACACACGGCGGAGTTAATCATTTTATAAATACATTTAATAAATGAGAAAGACTTACAACATTAGGGCAGCATTCGCATTTAGTTGCTATTCTGCTATTTGCTCAGACAATGTAGAGTTGAAAAAAATAGGCAGCGAAGAACCACAGCACATAGCTGTATTTGCAATGACCGGCCCTTTCCATACAAGAAAAATCAAAGATAAGCTAAAAACATCTATCAATTCTAACAGCCACTTAATATAGGTTTTCACATTAGTATCAATGAATCAGATATTTCAAATTCGTTTTAGCAAACCTCAAGAATAGATAATACAAGCACATCTTTTGGAAGTGCTTGATTTTTCAATACAAATGAAAAAAGCAGAAAAATGTGATCTGGAATGCATAATACTTAAGATAATATTAATGATTCAAGAAAGTCAATACCTGCAATTTATCGACACTTACGAAAACATCAATGATTCAAAAGACTCAAAACTTGTAACGCACCAATACTACTCACGACAAAACGGTTAAGAAAAGTCGCTACCTAAGGTGCATCAGTATTGACAACAATGATTCCCACTGATTGCAACACAAATTGCAACATTAACGCTTAAAAAGAATCTTCACCTGAGATGCGTCAATGAAGGACGTGAGTTGGTTGATCTGCTCACGCGGCTGGACGGTGTTGAAGAAAACTGACGTCATCCCGGACCCGCACACTGCGGAGGACCTCGTGAACTCCATACAGCGGTGGCGGTACACTCGAGGGTCGTCGTAAGGGATTTCGATGGGGAAGCACGGGGCTGAGTACGCACACGAGCTGTCAACATTTAAAGTTGATAACTTCTTCTTAGAAATGGTGCTTAAAAAGAAGCAAGTACAGAGGAGGATCAAACCAAAATAACAGCCAAACTTGCTTACGTAAGTGAAAAATACACAAAAATCCTCGTTGAAGGATTTGGATTCTCTACCCGCGTATTGATTCAAGGATATGGACTCTACTTATGTACCGATTCAGCTTGCATTTACCGTTTACACTCGATGCCGTCCAAGAAGCTCTCGGTTGAAATGGAAGGTAGCGCGTGATCCATATCGTGGTCGAGGAACTGCCCCCACTGCATGAGCATGTGAGTGCACTGCTCGTCCGCTGCAGCTGCCTCGTTGCTGATGATGCGGGTCGAAACCAGCCTAGGCCCTGGCTTGAAGTTCCCGTGGTACAACTTTGTCTTCGACCAGCCTGGTAATTACAATAACTCGAGTTAATTTTTTTTTTCTAGTGTCTCTCATCGGTATTTGTGTGCATAAATTTAACAGGGTAAGCGATCTGGGGCAGGGGTTCCCAGCCTGGGGTGCTCGCATCCCCTGGGGGTGCAGGACGATATTCCAGGGGATGCGAGAAAAGTCCAGGTAAAAAATGGGATACTGGCGAAATGTTGGAATTTTTCTATCAGGGAGAACGATGTTCGAAATTTTTTTTAGGGGTGCGGGGCGAAAAAAGGTTGAAAACCCCTGCTCTAAGGCAAGAAGAAAAGATATCTCTAGAGAGGATGGATTTTTTTGAAAGGAATGTGCGTGCTAAATCGTATAGTGCTAATGCTAGTCTGTTATGAACAAGACACGGCTATGAAAGAAATAGAACACGCAGATTACAAGGGAAGAAATAAAGGAACAAAAATATATCCGTCATTTCAGTGAAAAAAAAATCGCCAACCTGTGAAAAAACAGAATTAGTAGCAGTAAGCCGTCACACCTTCAATTTTTCATCCACATTTGGCTTGCACACGTTTTGGAAGGCAAATTGAAATAGCATTTACATGCAGCAATAGTGAAGGCCACACTGCGTGCAGCATATTCATGTGACAAGCTTCACGATACATGGTGAATTTTTTTTTGGCTCATTTCCACATTATTTGCAGATGTGCAGATACCACAACAGTATCAAACTCAAGAATGAGTTTGTCTGGACGTTTTCACTTACACCTTTTTGTCCCTTTCGATAATGGACAGCCAACATATTTTACATTTTTTTATATTTTCAGACTGATTCGCGTCAGTCAGCCTTGACGGAAAGAAGTTGAGCACAGAATGCAGCCTTTATTGCCAGGTGATAACCTCGTTAAAATATGTTTTCTTAGCTTTTATCATTTCATGATAATTCTGACTGAATTCTAGAAAGTTTTCGATTTACTAAGGGAATATTAAAAAGTTGGTGAAAAGTCTATCATAAATATTTCAGGCGCCGAATTTAAATTCTATGACGTTGGAGACAATTTAAACGAAGACGTTCAGAAGAGAATCAAGCTTTCTAAGCATTTGCATTAAAAAATTTACTCTCAGAGAGGAGAGATACAATATAGGTTATAAATTTGATGACCAATGTGTATGGACGAGCAAACGTAGGACTTGAGGGACGATTTTCAAGTGCAAAATTATGAGCACCTAGCAAATTAATAAAATACGCAGATCATAGCCTAACGGTGAGTAAAAAAGTTCATAAAATTACAATTCTTTCTCAAAATCCGTAAATTTAAACGAAGAAAACTCGTACCGACAGGGCTGTTAAAGCCATTCTCGTAAATGGGAGGCAAGATCCTCCTGAAGCCCGTGAGGGAAGACCCCCATATGGGGTTGTCGAGGTTGTTGCAGGTGCCGTCGATGGTGCGGTACTTGAGGTGGAAGCACATGTCGTTACAGGACACGGTACGGCGGTGTGCCAGGCAACCGGACAGGTTTGTCAAGAGCTCGAGGTTCTCCGGAGACAGCAAGTCTTGGTAGCTGAACTCTGAGGGAAAATTCTTCAATGTATCATCTTCCGTGAGATCCGATATCTTCAAAATAAAATAAGGATTTCAGGGAATTTTCACCATGCTCGTTTATAAAAAGAACACGGAATCAGAAAGTGTCTAAGGAGTTCCAAGGAACAATACATCGTGATAACTGGATTTTGAGGCAAAAGTTTTCAAATGATAATCATCAATGAAATACGGTTCGGTAAAAAATAAATTGGTCAATAAATAAATATTCAAACAGCACGTTTCAATAAGAAAGATGAAATTAAAAGTGCCTTGGTAAATATTGTTCAGCCAAAAAGCTTCCTATATGAAAATACTGGAAGAATGTTGATATTTCAATACAATTCAGTACAATTTCACCCAATATTTCTGTACTAGGATAAGATAAACAACACGTCTTACAATCATTCATTATAAACCTCAGCAGCAAGATCTAAAAACGGCATTTGGCTGCTCCTCGAGATTTAATTTGCGAAACACCTAATCACTTTTGGCTGATATTACTTAATGCTTCTCGTGTTGTGTTTGAGGGGAGAAGGAACAATTTGATCTTATTACAAAGCTCTCTCTTTATGACTCTGACATGTTAGTTGCATCTAAAGAGAAATAAACAAATAATTAATTATTCACCAAAAATGTTAGATGAACATGCGGTCTACAAATTCCCTTTTTCAAACTAGTATGAAAGGCCACTAACACTTTTATGATCAAGCAAATGAAATGCATTGAGTCATAGAAACAGAATAGCACGGAAATTCACACCATCCCCACTTCCAGAAATGAACATTAAAAGGAAAGAACACAGCTGGTACGTGAAAAAATAATAATCAAAATACCAAAATCACAATAAAATGCAAAACACACGCATTTCAAAAGGGGCAAATACTAATAGAAGAACTGGTGGGCAAGACACAATGAACGCTGAAACCAAAGGTCAGGGTAGTATTTGAAATTGGTCGCATGAAGCCAGCAATGAACAAAGATCGGGGGCGGGAATGACATGAGCGAACGCACTAGTTAGGTTGAACTGCATGCCGTCCTCGACGTGTTTGTGGACGATGGCGAGGGTCTGCTCAACCTTCTCCGCAGCTCGGGCAATCTCACGGGCCTCCGCATGGGGGAACCTGAACAGGCGCAGTAGCTCGTGGGGGAGTGGCTGCTGGGGGCGCGCTCTGTTGAACAGCTGGCTGGGGGAGCAGATGAGATGACATAGAACATTACTGTAATGTACTGAACAGCTGGCGGGGGAGCAGATGAGATGACTTAAAGCATTAATGTAATGAATATGCCGAAGAGAACATTTGAATCCTTCGTCTAACTGTTGTTGAAGCGAATAACCTAATCATTAGTGTGATCGATTGATAAACGCAAGACTCAAAATATGTGATTTTATTCAATTCAGCACTCGTCATCTTTAAGTACTTTTTATTAGTGAGGAAGTAGTGCGTTTTCACATTAACGACAAGAAGATAAAGTAGCCACAAAGGTATAAGTAACAGTGCACTGCAAAATCAGTCGCTTAGATTTAAATAATAGAAATAAATCGGGTACAAAATAAAAGCGAATGCTAAGTGAAATCTCGAGTGTCGCTATTAGGACAGTCATCGTCAGGGAGACTTCCTAAAAGTGAGATAAAAACGAAAAACGATGTTTCACGCGTTTACAGAAACATAGGGCGTTTGGGAACATTCCAAGCCTAAATAAAAATATACGTCACTAATATCCTAAACGGTGAGTAAAATGAGAATAACCTCTGTATAACAGCTCAACCGTTTTTATCCTAAGAACAAAATTTCAAGTCAATGATGCAGCTTTTTAGATCATGAAGATAATTAATCAAACCTCACTTGAGAGTCATGTTGAGAGCTCTGTTCACTTTGGCGTTGGCCTCCAGGAAACTTTCTCTGAAAAACTCGTCACCAACTCCGGACACGCCAGGATCCTCTGGGGAACGTAAAATAAATTTAAAAACACACAACTTATCCAAGAAAGAATCTCTAATAACGTAGTTTATTACCAGCACAATGTCAAGCGACAGACCGCTTTTGCTATCGAAGCTTTGCCATGAAGTTTAAGAATGAAACCTCCGAACTTTACCTACCTTGTTGTTAGGGATATATCAGAGCTTGGAAACAAACCTGGCGCACAGCATGTCAAACAATGCCCCTGCCCTCTTCAACACTACAAAGAATATTAATTTCACTAAACACTGTTATTGACAACCGTATAATTACAGAATATCAGAAGTGAAGGAAAGAATTCGTGAGTGAAAAAACACAGCGAACGACACTGACAGTGCTCCAGCATTAGCCTCTACTCTCTAGGTATCACACGGCGGCACCACTAGCTAAACATGAACTCTGTGGTACGTTCCAACTGCACCGAAAGAGACACGCTCCACAGAGAAAAAGATACATTTGTGAAAACAGTCTTGAACAAAAATGAAACGTCACCAGTTATTCTCATCACATACGTACACTAAATAAGTAAATAGACGAATAAATTTTAAATTTGTAGCAAGTGAAAAGAATGCAGAAGCTGCAGCAGCACCCGAGGAGCATCTCTCACCAGCGATGGTGAGGGACGCCCTGGCCGTGGCGTAGCCCTCGCTGTTTTGCGCGCTGCACTCGTACATGCCAGCGTCAGACGTGGACACGTTGTACACGCTCAAGGAACCGTCCCGCTCAACTCTGCGGGTGCAAAGTTCCAGGCTAGTTATAAGTTAGCATAGGTTTCCTAGACTACCTAAGTTATTTCTAACCATGTCGTAAACTATTTATTTGCACAGACGAAACGTCTGAAAAGTTCTCACATACCTAGAACTATTACAGCAAACTGAACATATGTAGCTCTATCATCAATGAGGTATGATTGGAAGACAGGCGGTGAGCAGTGTTAATTTATTACGTGTAAATCATCACTTGCAGCCAAGTTCAAGTGCGAACTAAAAAAAGGATTAGGATTAGATGCTAGTTTAAGCCTCCCTAACCGCAAGAAAGGCATTCCAAAGAGAAGAAGGAGGAAGACACCATTAAGTATGGAGTTAAGAGAACGCTGCATCTATGTACAACGTGCTTAGAAACAGTAAGTTGAGAAAGAAGTTCATGAAACAAGATAAAAGTTTAAGAGGAAAGTAGTAGGTGGTGAAAACAGGCAGCAGAGAACCGAAAAAAGATGGTTCGTTTCGATACAAAAACCTATTTTGTTTCAACATGTGGAAAGCCTACCTAATCTTCAGCTCGGGACCTCACATATTCCCCCTGGGAGCGCTAATTACCATAGATACACAAGTCATATCCCCCTGAGGGGATGAGCGCAATGCACGTTTTATAATATGTAATAATATTATATTGAAACCAAGTTCCATGCGTGGAAGACGTCACATCTAAATCCGTACGCTTGCTAAGTGAGTGCTTGCATGATCGCCCTTTATTTTCACTGATGCAAAAAAAAAACGCACATGAGCCTATACTCCCTAAAGGGTCAAAAAAGCATCTTAAAATCCGAAAATTCTGCCCATAGAGCGTTACCCAGGATTTAGAGGTGTTTTGGTCCTCTAAATATTTTTCTTGTTTGAGTTCTTTACCGCCTATCCTGTTCATGAATTGCACCTGTAATGGTGGGAGTCTGTCATGACGAAGCCGTCCTTGCGCCATATGACGGTGGGCGCAGGAATGCCTTCCACGGCACACTTGAGGCGCACCTCCGTCTGCCCCATCAGGGCCGTCTGGTCCAGCGGCCTGTCCATGATGACGGGCGGCAGCTGGGGGGTAAATGTCACCAATAACTTCATCGCTTCAATATTACGAGGGGCCTTAACTTGGAGGGGGGAGGAGGGGCAAAGAAGACACAAATTTTCATAATAATAGAGGTTTGGGCAACACTCGAGGGGATAAAGGAGACACAAATTTTCATAATTATAGAGGTTTGGGCAACACTCGAGGGGATAAAGGAGATGCAACTTTTGGGAATAGTTTTTTGTTTCCCACAGCGGGGACAAAAGACACACAAATTCTCGTAATAACAGTGGTTTGGGTGACATACGAGGGACAATTAATAAAGATACACAATTTTTCCTTGCAAAAGTGATTCAAGACAGGAACAGGAAACACATTTCTTGCACATTTAAGCTCGTTCAACTTGCTAAAACCTAACATAAACGAGTTTTATTTCAACGATACCCAGAGTAGCAGTGTGTAGACTTCACCCACACTAACAATCAAAATCGCATAGCATAAATTGGGTAGCATAATACCGACTGAACAATACTAAGGTATTACAAGTTCAAATGAAACAGACCAGTACATGAGCGCAGCTCAAACTCACGGACTCCTTGACGATGAGGTTGGCGGTAGCCTCAGCGAAGGTGAGGCCGTTGTGGGCGGTGCAGGTGTACTGGCCTTCGTCTGATTTCTCCACGTGTAGCAACCGCAGCGCTCCTCCTGCATCGCCATTTTCATGCTATATTATAGAGCTAGGAAATGGCTAGATTAGATTATATGTTAGTTTAAGCCTCCCTAACCGCTACAAAAAAGAGCATATCAAAGAGAGGAAGGAGGAAGGTACCATTTAGAATGGAGATTAGGGAATGCGGAATCTATGCAGAAAGGGCATAGAAACAGTAAGTTAAGAAAGAAGCTCATGAAACAAGATTAAAGTTGAAGAAAGTAGTAGGTGCTGAAAAACAGGACAGCAGTGAACCGAAAAAAGGTGGTCCTTAACATAGCAAAAAAAATTTTTATTTCTACAAAAAGAAGGCCTACCTACCTTTCAGCTCGGGCCCTCATACATTTCCCCCTGGGAGCGCTAATTTCCATAGATACAATAGTTGTATCCCCCTGAGAGATGAAATGGCTTCTCGAAGTCTCACCGCATACAACGATTTGGCTTGCAATATGTACTTGAAATTCATCATTCGTAGCTATATAATGGATACATGAAGACCTCATCGCTTACAGGCGCAGTCAGTGTAATTTACAGCTGTGACTTCGTCCAGAGAATTTACGGATGAGAGCATAGGCTACTCTTTCTATTTGCAGATAAAGAAATAGTCCATTAACTTCCCACAGATGTTAACACTATCGTACATACTTCATGTAGACGAGGCACGGTGATATAAAATATCTACTCCTAAAAGAAGTCAACATATTAAAGAATTTGAAGTACGGCGATGGCGGCGATATGAAAGAAGCTCAAAGATGGGCTGAGTCAGCATCATCAACCATTACAGTAATGAACAGATTTAAGAAACAGTCATGCTCTTAAAGAACCAACCACCACGGAAGACTAAAATGACAGCATCAGAACTGAGCACAAAACACAAAGGAGAGAGCTCAGATCACATCACGAACCAAAACCAAACCAAAATGAACCAAAACAGCAGCATCATGACAGAACTACAAAAAAATTGAGTTCAGTACTCATCACGAACAGTAATGAATTAAAACGCCAGTATCATCACCGAGTACAAAACACATAAATCAGAGCTCAATGCAGATCACGAACAGCAATGAACCAAAACGCCAGCAGCATCATCACTGAGAACAACCCCACAGAAGAGAGCTCAGTAAACATCACTAACAGCAATGGACCAAAACGAAAGCATCATTAATGAGCACAAATCACGCAAATTAGAGCTCGGTACATATTCCGAGCAACAATGGATCAGCAGAATCACTAACGAGAACACCACACAGAAAAGAGCTCAGCACGCACCGCCAATAGCTATGGAGACACCAGGAGAAGGTCCGATGGTGCGTCCGTGCCTGCGCCACTTGATGTCTGGCGCAGGCAGCCCTTGCGCCTCACACGTGAAGTGTACCGCACGCCCCAGGGGCACCGTCTGGTCCTGGGGCTCCGTCAGCAGGCGCACGGGCGCTGGCAGAGAGGGATGTGAGGAGGGAGGTGAGAGAGGGGGGAGGTGAGAGTACTAGGACGGACTCATACCGTTCTCTGATTGTTCGTCTCACGAACAACAAAATGCTTGCATGTTATTCCATTCTTATCTGAATACCAAATTTTGAAAATCATTGAAACTCTTTATTGACCTGAATAGGTATTGCAATAAACAGATATCATAGTGATTCGAGCACTAGAGAAATTCCGATTTCCAAGATACATTGCACAGATTTTCAGGACATCGCCCTTTTTGAAAGGGGAAAAAAATTCTGGCTACAAGAACGTTCAAAGATTCAATTGATAACTGCCACGAACATTTACTTGGAGTAAAATACACCACAGTTCAGAGTACAACACATTGCGTTATGCATTTATTTCGAAATTATGAGGCAATTGTTTTGAACATTAACAGCGAACTCTGCATGATAACCAAACCAGATTTAAAAAGCCTTGGTGAAGTTATATTCTGAGATAATTCATCTTAATGCCAGCTAAGATAAATTATGCAAATATAACACAACACCGGGCAGCAGGCCGAGCTCCTCGAGTAATTGTTCTACAGAGCCCCAAAAGAAATACAGCCAGAGTTGGCTCGTGTCACCACAGACATAAGTGGTACCTGTCACCAGCAACTTGAATGTTGCCAAAATATTCCACGCGTATCATGCTAAGCCAAGAGACTAAAAGTTTTCCAGCACATTAGGTAAGGCATTATTTTACACGTTCGGCCACTCAGTCAATCATACATTTTGTCTCACATTCTGTTTCTCGTTCGGTCACACATTCGGCCCCACGTTTACAGTAAAACATTCACAGCCCCACTTTCAGACATGGCTTCTGATTACACATTCGACCTCACATTAAGTTACCCATTCGGCCTCACATTCAGTCACCCATTCGGCCTCACATTCAGTCACCCATTCGGCCTCACATTCAGTCACCCATTCGGCCTCACATTCAGTCACCCATTCGGCCTCACATTCAGTCACCCATTCGGCCT